>JBBPBX010115066.1:0-10255 GCA_038048925.1 Garcialebias charrua
CTTACCAAAAGCCGTCTGCCAGCGCCGCCATTAGCAACACCTGTTAGCATGTAGCCCCACCGAGTAGCCCCACCGAGTCCGCTGCGCAGTTACGGGCAGTCCAGTTTAGCTGCGGCTTCAAAAAGGCTGTCGGCTTTGTTATTCCAAGTTAGCTGGGTGTCCCCCGATATCTTCTGCTTCCAGTCCGACATCGAGGCGAGCTCCAGGAACCTCTGATCGCACAAAGCCGGCTGTCTGCTGCAGGTCCGGTTTAGCATGTTAGCCTTAGCTCATACCATGAGCTGCTGGTCTCGCGCGGCGCTGTGGGAGCGATCGCGGCTGCTGCTCCAGTCCTGAGACATTCACAGAGTTCAGGGAGTGTTTCCAGTTAATTTATCCGTATGAGGCATCCTCTTATGGGAGAAACAGTCCTCCAAAAGCCGACTGCCGAGACTCTGGAACTAATGAATGTAAAATGGCGGAGGCGGTATTTCCGGTTCCTGGTTCCCGCAGGAAGTTGTTCAAAAAAGCACGAAATTATTAAAAAAATAATAATAATAATGATACTTTACGTATTTATAAAGCCATTTAAAACATTCACAGCTGCAACAAAGTGCTGTACACATGAAATTAAGAACATTTAAACACAAAAAAAAAATATATAGATTTTTTTAAATTTCATGAAAAAAATTAGTAAAAATATGTTTTTGTCTAAATTATGGTGATTTTATGGTTCTTTTCAGATCTTGTAGCCAAAAGCAGCACTCATAACTAAACCAATTAAGTTACAGGCAATCCATCTGATCGGTGATCGGTATATGTGATCGGCACACATATAAGTGATCGGCATTTGTGATCGGCACACATGAGTGATCGGTATCGTGATCGGCTGCATAAAACCTGATCGGAGCATCCCTAATATATATATATATTTTATTATTTTTTTAATTTATTTATTATAGTACTTGGCAGTGGCACAATTGGAAAATGTGGTGCAGCCCACAGTGCGAAGTTGTGCGAAGTGCAAAGGTCAGTGGCGACAAGGATTCTGGTGACAGCAGAGTCGGGGGTGAGTGGGGCACAAAGTCCCTGGCCAACGAAAGATTCAAAATCAAAGTCAACTTTATTGTCAGAACTGCAATATGTATAGGACATACACAGGATTGAAATTGCGTTTCTCTTAGTCCCTCAGTGCAAAAGTATATTTATTGGTTCTAATAATTTGGTAAGTCAGATATATCAATAGCATATTGCAGACAATTTATTTGCTCTAAAGATTGTGTAATTATATGGCTCTAATTTACTGACTGTTGGCCTGGATTAAACATTTGAGATAAAATTCGATTTTTTATCATTTATTTTCGTAGCGCACCCGAGGCTGTTTGGAAAATGTCAAACCGAAACTATTTAAATCCAGCAGATTTGACCATTTCGTGAATTGATTTAGGAACTGTTAAGCTCAGGAACACTTCTGATATAACGTCAGCTAAGAAATATATTTTTTCTCAGCAAAGAAATAATAGTTTTTTACCTTGTTTTCATGAAAATTCCTTCGTGGCGGCAGCCATTTTAACTGACGACGTCAGTCGACGTCGTTCAAAACTCTGCCTTCTGTTCTCTGATTGGTCCGGTAATCCGCCTTCTGTTCTCTGATTGGTCGGTCAAAAATCTACCAGAGAAATCCTTGTCTATGAGAGAAGTCCCAGACCCTAGTACAAAGCGAAGTGAAGGACAAGGGTCTGGTTTTAACCAAGCTACCAGTTTTGTAGTTTCCTCTTTGTTTTGTGATTTCTGCGCATTCATACTGTATATTCCAGAAACAGCTGAGTGATGACGTCAGCACATCCCTTGTAGTTACAAAATGGAGGCTGACACCATTGGATTTGGTTTATTTTTTATTTATAAAAATAGATTTTTGGACATTTTAAATAAATTCTGAATCATTGTAAATGAGAATCACTATTATATGTAAAACTTTTTTTGGTGCACCCCTCCATTAAATGTTTAGTGTTTTAGTGTTAGTGGAAATGTTCATACTTTTATACTACTATGCAAAAACTCACTACTCACTTTGCTATTTTATGCTTGTGTTTATCGAATGTTTTGGTGTTTGGTGTTTGAATATTTACTGTTGCACCGAGGGACTGAGAGAAACGCAATTTCAATCCTGTGTATGTCCTGTACATATTGCAGTTTTGACAATAAAGTTGACTTTGACTTTGATTAGCTTTTTTATTTCAGTCTGATGAAAGACTTGAAAACATGTGCTGCACTGCAATGTACATATGTACATTGTACATATATGTCATTGGGCCACTCTTGGCAGCAACAACTGCTAATAATAACTGTTAATAATACAGACCATCATTTATGAAGTGCATATTGTGGTACTCCTGTTATCTTTGTCTCATATTTAAATATGTTCGGAGAACTGAAACTTTAAATGTGACAATTGACATGTAAAATAAATAAATTATATACACATACAAACACACCGCATTACCATTGTAAATTTCATTTTAAATTATTGGTACAGAATACTTATATTAGCTACTTACAAAGCAAATATGGCTCACCTTATGTGTCAATGATGGCTGGGTCCAGGTCTGTGGGAAGAGAGGGTGATGTTAAATCAATGGCCCTCATTCACGAACCGTTCGTACGCACAGATTTGTTCTTAAACTGTGCGTACGAGTGATTTAGGATCATTTGCGGCATTCAACAATGTTTTCGTATCCTACGATTTTTTTCAGATACGAACAAAATTTACGAGTGGTCCGGACCTGTCGTATATTTTAGGAGCGTCAGTCTGCTGTCATCCAGACGGATCTTCTCCACGAATAACTTCATATTTCGTTATTTAGAAAATATTTTGGGTTTAAAAATCACGCACCATAATTATTCTTGACAATAGGTTATTCTGTTTGAATTAGAATTATAATTTTAAGTTTAATTTGTCTGGTGTGTCGCGCAGGCTTCAGTGAGTCGTGCGCTCCCCTTGGTCATCAAAGCCCTCCTCATATTAACACCCAGGTACATAAAATTCCCATACACCGCCGCAGAACAAGTACGAATTAAGACTGATTTTCATGCTATTGCTGGACTGCCAAACACCATCGGAGCAATAGATTATTATATCTGATTCGAAATATAACCTGCAGAATGTGGTTGCGCGCTGACCAGGAGGAGCGCGCATGACTCATTTGTGCTGCAAAACATGTTGGCACGCGTCTTGCAGCGTGGCATTTATTGTCCATCCATCTCAGACTATTCCTTGACCACCTCCTGTCCGTGCTGCGGCGAGACGTTTGTTTGAAGCCATTTTCAGATCAAACCATTTATTCTTGATTTCTGATACTGTACGACCCACGGGAGACAAAACATATGCACTACAATATTAATATGAAGTTAACTGTAGTTTCGAGACATTTTAAAATGCTTCTGTTCAAAAACACATCCGACACTTGCGGGGGGTGGTGGGGGGTAGCGGTGCGCCACAGCTCTTCTGAATAAGTGAAACTATAATGTAACACAGTACACTAAAATTAAAAATATTTGACCATCCGACACTTGCGGGGGGTGGGGGGTAGCGGTGCGCCACAGCTCTTCTGAATAAGTGAAACTATAACACAGTTGTTTACACTAACATTAAAAATATTTGACCATCCGACACCTGCGGGAGGGGTGGCGGTGCGCCACAGCGCGACTGAGAGCAGATCTCCGAACGCGTGAAGTTCCTCCTTTTACTTCTTGAGTTTGAATGAATGGACACTTCCTGCTGTCAAAAGGCAGGAAACGTGGCCTTATATGGTGTTTTGAGGGGTGGGAATTATGTAAATGACCTCTCTGCGAGCACGCGCAGGTTGATAGAACAGGTGGGATTCATTAAATTTACGCAGCCATTTACACACTTTTCTTGAGGATAGAAGACTTTGTTGAATCTGACGTGGCATGTTCGTACAAACGCTTCGTACTGTGGTGGACCACTAGGGGGCTCTACTCACACCCAATGGACCGAATGTATTACAGGATGCTTTTATTGTGAAAGGTCCAGAGGACCGGATGTTATGTGGGTATATAAAGCAGTGTTGGGCGGGTTCCCGCCAGTTTAGTAAGAGTTGATTAAAAGGTGAAGTTCTGCAGCCTGTCTCCTGTGTCGTCTCTTCACCTCCTCTTACACTGGTGACCCTCGTGAACTGAACATGTCGACATCTGACGCTTCAGCCAGCTCTCTTCAGCTGTCTACTGCTGTGGAACCTACACAGGCGGCCCCGCACGCTTTTTCGGTGGCCGTTAAAATCCCGGACTTCTGGCTGCACGCGCCTGAGTCGTGGTTCGCCCACATCGAATCACAGTTTGCTCTTCGCGGGATTTCTGTTGACGACACCAAATACCACCATGTGGTTGCTTCGCTGGATCCGCTGACAACCCAGCGGGTAATGAGCCTGCTACAAAACCCTCCTGCACACGGAAAATACGACGCCCTCAAGAAGCTTCTTCTGCGGCGCTACACACTCTCAGAGGCGGAGCGCGCTGAGAAACTATTTTCCTTCTCCGGTTTGGGTGACGGAACAGCTCTCGAGCTCGTGGAGAGCATGTTGTCCTTGCGGGGATCGGACGACTGCGAGTTCCTCTTCCGCCACCTCGTCCTCCGCCAGCTTCCAGCTCCTGTGCGAACCGCCCTGGCCAACTCCCCGTTTCTGCAGGAGAAGGACTACCGCTCGCTGGCCGAAGAAGCCGACCGCATCATTCTAACCACGAGGACCTTCGCGGTACAGGCGGTGGTCCCGGGATCTCCAGCAGCGCCCGAGTTTCGAGCGACGCACACAGCGCCGGACGAGCCAGCGGTGGTGGCAGGAGTCACTAGCCGCAGGCGGGCAGGTCCAGTTCTTTGTTTCTACCACGCGCGTTTTGGCGCCAAAGCACGACGGTGCGTCCCGCCGTGCAGCTTCAAGCCGCAGGGAAACGAGACCGCCAACAGCCGCTAGCAGTCGCAGCCGTTGGCGAGAAGGAAAGGCTGCTTTTCATCGAGGACTCGAAGTCAGGGAGGCGGTTCCTGGTGGACTCTGGGTCGCAGAAGAGCCTCGTCCCCCCGACTGGCTCCGACAGGTTGGCTGAAGGCTGCGGGCCACAGCTAACCGCGGCGAATGGCTCTCCCGTCAAGACGTTTGGCGAAAGGTTGGTGACTGTGCGTTTCCATGAACGGGACTTCCGGTGGAACTTTGTGGTAGCTGCTAGCTCGGTCCCTATTTTAGGGGCTGATTTTCTTTGTGCTCACGGGCTCCTGGTTGATGTAGCTAACAGACGTTTGATCGACGCTGTGTCTTTTTCGTCACTGCCTTGTAAGACGCGAGGAGCTGGGCCTTTAATACATGCTAACTTTTTAGCTTCGGGTAATGTGTTTCAACGTTTATTGTCTGAATTTACTACAGACATTCAGCATGTGGCTGGAAAATCCAACGTGGTGGCCGACTGTCTCTCCCGGGTGCTGATCGCTCCAGTGTACGTTGGCATCGATTTTTCTGCTATGGCTGCGGACCAACGTAGCGACGCAGAAATACTCGAGCTCCAGTCCGGCCCCACAGGCCTCGAGTTGGAGGAAAGGCGGGTGAATGACGGAGGTCCTCTCCTGCTCTGTGACGTATCTACGGGCAGGCCCCGCCCCCTGGTTCCAGTTTCATGGCGACGCCGCGTTTTTGACTCCTTACATTCCCTTTCTCACCCAGGTGTTAGAGCCTCTGTGAAACTGGTCAGCTCAAAGTTTGTTTGGCCCGGTCTGCGTAAAGCAGTTAAGGAGTGGGCAGCAGCGTGTGTTCCATGCCAGCGTGCTAAGGTCAACAAGCACACCAAAGCACCGTTGGAACCTTTCCCCATCCCAAGTCGGCGGTTTGATCATGTGCACGTAGACCTAGTAGGCCCTCTGCCTCCATCACAGGGTTTTACTCATCTGCTGACTATGATAGACCGGACCACCAGGTGGCCAGAGGTGGTTCCCCTGACGTCCACAACATCTGCAGTGGTGGCCCGGGCCTTTTTGTCTACCTGGGTTGCACGTTTCGGCCCCCCTTCAGACATTACATCGGACAGGGGCCCGCAGTTTGTTTCGGAGCTTTGGTCTACCATGGCCAAGGGTCTGGGGACTAACGTTCACAGGACCACCGCTTACAACCCCCAAGCTAATGGTTTGTGTGAACGGTTTCACAGGTCATTGAAAGCTGCACTTCGTGCTGCATTGACCGGTGACAACTGGATTGACCGCCTTCCCTGGGTTTTGTTGGGGTTGCGTACCGCAACCAAAGAAGACCTGAGCTCTTCCCCGGCTGAAATGGTTTACGGTCAGCCTGTGCGCGTCCCCGGTGAGTTTTTACCTGAGGTACCCTCACCACAGTTCGCTCCACCGTTGCTCCATCTTTCACCTCAGGAGGCCCCTTTTCGTGTCCCCGGTC
The DNA here is from genome assembly GCA_038048925.1 of Garcialebias charrua. NCBI lineage: Eukaryota > Metazoa > Chordata > Actinopteri > Cyprinodontiformes > Rivulidae > Garcialebias > Garcialebias charrua. The sequence continues at coordinate 6,426 of JBBPBX010115066.1, forward strand.
CGGTACACCATTGTTTACCGCAGTCATTTGTCCCTAAGAGTCTGGAGTCCTCTAAATTTGTTTTTGTCAAACACAATGCACACAGGACACCACTACAGCCTTTGTATGATGGACCGTTTCGAGTTCTTCAACCAGGTCCGAAACATTTCATTTTGGATTTAGGGGGTCGTACTGAGACTGTCTGTATTGATAGGCTTAAACCAGCTCATGTTATGTCAGATGATCAGGTTGTTACGGCCCAAGCTCCTCGCAGAGGCAGACCTCCATCCACATTATTAACGGACGGCGGTCCTTCTTCCGGAAACTCTCAACGTCCATTGGAGCCCGAATCTTCTGCAGACCCTCCTCGTAGCCCTCCACTTCATCAGACTGGTTCTGCAGGGCCCAGGTTCAGCCGTTCTGGTCGTTTGATCAAACCTAAAATGCGGGACTAGTGATGGACCTTACTGGGTGTTCTGGGGGGGCGTGTGTGGTGGACCACTAGGGGGCTCTACTCACACCCAGTGGACCGAATGTATTACAGGATGCTTTTATTGTGAAAGGTCCAGAGGACCGGATGTTATGTGGGTATATAAAGCAGTGTTGGGCGGGTTCCCGCCAGTTTAGTAAGAGTTGATTAAAAGGTGAAGTTCTGCAGCCTGTCTCCTGTGTCGTCTCTTCACCTCCTCTTACAGTACGAACAAAAGTAGGAGAAATTTAGGATAAAAATACGAACATTTTCGTGAATGAGGGCCAATGTTCTTACAAACATTAATCACTTCACAATTATATATTTTTTGTAAAAGGCAGCCGATGGAGTCTTAGCGTTAACTGTCGAGATAATGTGCGTTTTATATCATTATGTCACCTGTAAGCAGCACAAGAAAACTGGCTTCATCAACAGCTCACACAGTGATTAGCTCAGTGGATTAAAATTTGCTGCTACCACACAACGTTAATGCAACAGTCTATCATATTTACTTACCGGACAATGCAGTCAGCCCTGGCAGCTAGCTAGCTTTTCCAACGCAAGCGGGTTTGTTTTTTCCCTCGCGCCACTGGAGTTTCAGGCTAGGACCTAGCGTTAGCAACGAAGCATTCTGCTATATGGAGGCATAACCACCACCCCCGAAAAAAAAAACACCTTCCACACAAGCTGAAAATGTTATCGGACTACAAGCACCGCTGATTTTTTTCTCTCCCTCCAACAGAGTTTAGGCGACAGGACAAGCGGCTAGCGCAGGGGTCTGCAACCTTTATGATCAAAAGAGCCATTTTTAAACCTTCATTCACTAAATTTAATGTGTCCAGAGCCTATAAACTTGCTACAACTGTGATTATCAACTGGTGGCCCTTGGGCCACTTTAGGTTTGTTGGAGGAGACTTTTGTGGTCGGGTGACATTATAAAGCTAAAAATACCTAATGATTTTTAACATTTATTGATATAACATTTTACAATTTAAGACCAATGAAAAGACCAGATTCTTGTAAAGAGGGGAAAATAGCTTTTTAAATTAAAAAAATATGAAGTGTGTTCACCTATGTGATTTTTTAAATTATGCAAAAAATAATTATATAAATAAATAAAAAGTTATTTTCAAAATAAATGATAGGAAAACAGCTAAAACTAGTACTTTTTTGTAGTTTGTAAAACAACCAATACAATTCAGTTTTATGTTAGTTTTGATCAAAGTTTGAAAGAGCCGCTGCAGAGGGACCAAAGAGCCACATGTGGCTCCAGAGCCGCAGGTTGCAGACCCCTGGGCTAGCACAAGCGACTAGTACCTAGCATTAGGCTAGCAACGAAGCATTCTGCTGGAGGCATTGATTACAAAATAACCACCATACCCGGAAAAAAAAAACCACCACCACCTTCCACACAAGCTGAAAATGTTATCGGACTACAAGCGCCGCTGATTTTTTATTTCTTCCAACAGAGATTTAGGCGACAGGACAAGCGCACCTAGCCTAGCGCGGTGTCCTCACCCGGCACGAAGGCGGGCCGGCATTGCGGTTGTGGCGGCGGCGGGGCGACTCTGGACGTGCGTCGGGCACTTTCCGCGGATCTCCCAGGCTGTGGTGCCCGTCGGGGTCCCGCGTGAGCGGGGCTGCCCCGGCGGGTGGCCTCGGCTGGCGCTCAGCAGCTGACGTAACGTAGTGCTCTGCTACCGCTCACACCGCGGGACTATTAACAATATATATAACTAGAAAACTAACTTGTGCGTTTAATCATACTTAAAAAGGGAACCCTGTTCATTTTAAAAGATAACTGCCATAGTAAATAACTTACTCTGGATGTTGTCCTCAGTCGATGCGGGAGAAAATGGCTGCCAGTTGCACGTGCTGCTCGGCTCTGTGCTCGGCTGTGAAAATTTACGTCATGACGTCAGACGCAGGATGCAACGCATGCACGCAACATTGATCTGGCAGGTGGCAAAGGGAACGTTTGTTTAACGTTATAATAACGTTAGGTTAGAACGTTATATCTAGGTTTGTTCAAACGTTAGTCAAAACCTTCAAAGAACGTTTTAAGAATGTTGTGATCTAACAGAACAATGTAAGAACCATACCAGACTGTTAGTTTAACGTTCCCTGTTACTTGGGTGCAACTTCTGTCCTCACTCCAACTACGGTACCTCCAAGTCCTCTCTATAACTGTATCCATATATCTTCTCTTTGGCCTTCCGTATTCACTTCTGGCACTCGACGGAGCAGCAGCTTCCCTCCTGAGTTTTCCTCTCCCTGCTTTGCCACTTTGTGTTGTCTGCAGTTTTTATTTTTTTCAGTGCTTGCTCGAACATAAATTTACGATGGATCTTGTTTCGTGGGCTGTTAACTCTATTGATAAGATTTTTTTCAACGAAGCGTTCCGGTCCTGGGGAACCGGCGTGCCCTTTGCAGTCGCATCCTGCAGGTTATATCATGGATTCCTGGGGCGAGTGGAAGATGTTATGCCTGGACGTGCTTTCTGTCGAGGATGTCGAGGATATATTCATAATTGGAATTATGATAGTAGGTGCTCTGCTTTTTGGCTTGTGTGGAGTTCTCTTCTATCGGAAAATGAGGAAGACTTCCGAGGCGATCAACGCGCTGTCGAAGCTCCCTTCTCAAACAGAGAGTGTTATCCGAGCTGTGACATCAATGAATCAGCTGTTGTATGAGCTGAACCGCAAAGTGGAGGCGGCCACTGAGGACCGCAGACCACCGGTAAGGTTCGGGACTCGTGTGCAGCACCCAGGAGGGTCACATCTGGAGGTTGATTCATAGTTCGGGTCGGTGGAAAGTTCCCATAATTTGGAGTGTATTGGATTCCAAACAGCCACCTGGACTTCAAGGCCGCAGAAAGAACACTGTGAGCCTGCCCTAAAGATAACACACGCTAATCTAATCAGACTCCCTGACAGCCTGGACAGGCTGTCTACAAAATCTCCAGAGTGGAGCAACTGAAGAAAATGAAGCTTCTGTCGCACCCCAACCCTCCCTCCCCAGAGAACTGTACTGTGTCCTCTGAGACAGATAAGGCTGGCTGATCACGTCATCATCAGAACTCTGGCTAATCTGAAATGGAGCGCATGGACTGTCTCACTGCTTTGTCCTCAAATGCAAATGTGATTTGTCTTAAATGTGCTGCTGGTAGAGTTTTTTGACTGTATCATAGAGTGTCCAGTAAGACAAAATGTGATAGAATCGTTTTTGAATACCACTGTTTACCCTATTGTAACTTCCTTTTTTCCATATCTGTTTGTGGCGGCACAAATTAATTTCTGCTGCGGCTGCGTGTACACGTCCCCCTCTCAAAGACGGTGTGCGTCAATTGTAATGTTTTGTGCTTCAGTGCAATGACGATGCC
>JBBPBX010115067.1:0-10255 GCA_038048925.1 Garcialebias charrua
GTCCAGCAAGTGCTATGTATGGAACATCACTGTCAATATATGTTTCTCTCATGTGCCAAATGGATACATTCGGACCTCGTGGCGCAATGGTAGCGCGTCTGACTCCAGATCAGAAGGCTGTGTGTTCAAATCACATCGGGGTCATAGTTTTCCTATGTAACCTGGCAGTCAAAGTATTGAATTCTGACAGTGGAACTGCTGTTAATGATGCAAAAAAAGGCATTTTGTGTTTTAAGAGTTTACAAACAAAAGTGCTACAATAATGGTGTACTACAAACTATATATACTTTAAATGTCAGATAAAGTTAACTACCAATCCACAGGCATACATATTGTATACAAATAGAGGTAATTCAAGATAATTGCTACCTTTCCCAAGAAGTGGTGGACCAACTAATTTTAGAATGGCCCCATTGAGAAGCACAACCATCTACAAGGTACTGTATTTCTAATAGTCTAGGTCCAGCAAGTGCTACTATGTATAAAACATCACTGTCAAGATATGTTTCTCTCATGTGCCAAATGGGTACATTGGGACCTCGTGGCGCAATGGTAGCGCGTCTGACTCCAGATCAGAAGGTTGTGTGTTCAAATCACATCGGGGTCAGAGTTTTCCTATGTCACCTGGCAGTCAAAGGATTGAATTATGACAGTGGAACTGCTGTTAATGTTGCAAAAAAAGGCATTTTGTTTTTTAAGAGTTTACAAACAGAAGTGCTATAATAATGGTGTTCTACAAACTATATATACTTTAAATGTCAGATAAAGTTAACTACCAATCCACAGCCATACATATTGTATACAAATGGAGGAAATTCAAGATCATTGCTACCTTTCCCAAGAAGTGGTGGACCAACTAAGTTTAGGATGGCCCCATTGAGAAGCACAAACATCTACAAGATACTCTATTTCTAATAGTCTAGGTCCAGCAAGTGCTACTATGTATGGAACATCACTGTCAATATATGTTTCTCTCATGTGCCAAATGGGTACATTGGGACTTCGTGGCGCAATGGTAGCACGTCTGACTCCAGATCAGAAGGTTGTGTGTTCAAATCACATAGTGGTCAGAGTTTTCCTATGTCACCTGGCAGTCAAAGGATTGAATTCTGACAGTGGAACTGCTGTTAATGGTGCAAAAAATGCATTTTGTGTTATAAGTGTTTAAAAACAAAAGTGCTACAATAATGGAGTTCTACAAACTAAATATACTTTAGATGTCAGATAAATTTAACTACCAATCCACAGCCATACATATTGTATATATACAAATGGAGGAAATTCAACATCATTGCTACCTTTCCCAAGAAGTGGTGGACCATCTAAGTTTAGAATGGCCAAATTGAGAAGCACAACCATCTACAAGATACTCTATTTCTAATAGTCTAGGTCCAGCAAGTGCTACTATGTATGGAACATCACTGTCAAGATATGTTTCTCTCATGTGCCAAAGGGATACATTCGGACCTCGTGGCGCAATGGTAGCGCGTCTGACTCCAGATCAGAAGGTTGTGTGTTCAAATCACATAGTGGTCAGAGTTTTCCTATGTCACCTGGCAGTCAAAGGATTGAATTCTGACAGTGGAAATGTTGTAAATGGTGCTAAAAAAGGAATTTTGTGTTTTAAGAGTTTACAAATAAAAGTGCTACAATAATGGTGTTCTACAAACTATATATACTTTAAATGTCAGATAAAGTTAACTACCAATCCACAGCCATACATATTGTATACAAATGGAGGTAATTCAAGATCATTGCTACCTTTCCCAAGAAGTGGTGGACCAACTAAGTTTAGAATGGCCCCATTGAGAAGCAAAAACATCTAAGGTACTCTATTTCTAATAGTCTAGGTCAGCAAGTGCTACTGTGTATGGAACATCACTGTCAAGATATGTTTCTCTCATGTGCCAAAGGGGTACATTGGGACCTCGTGGCGCAATGGTAGCGCGTCTGACTCCAGATCAGAAGGTTGTGTGTTCAAATCACATCGGGGTCAGAGTTTTCCTATGTCACCTGGCAGTCAAAGGCTTGAATTCTGACAGTGGAACTGCTGTTAATGGTGCAAAAAATGCATTTTGTGTTATAAGTGTTTACAAAAAAAAAGTGCTATAATAATGGAGTTCTACAAACTAAATATACTTTAGATGTCAGATAAATTTAACTACCAATCCACAGCCATACATATTGTATATATACAAATGGAGGAAATTCAACATCATTGCTACCTTTCCCAAGAAGTGGTGGACCATCTAAGTTTAGAATGGCCAAATTGAGAAGCACAACCATCTACAAGATACTCTATTTCTAATAGTCTAGGTCCAGCAAGTGCTACTATGTATGGAACATCACTGTCAAGATATGTTTCTCTCATGTGCCAAATGTATACATTCGGACCTCGTGGCGCAATGGTAGCGCGTCTGACTCCAGATCAGAAGGTTGTGTGTTCAAATCACATCGGGGTCAGAGTTTTCCTATGTCACCTGGCAGTCAAAGTATTGAATTCTGACAGTGGAACTGCTGTTAATGATGCAAAAAAGCCATTTTGTGTTTTAAGAGTTTACAAACAAAAGTGCTACAATAATGGTGTACTACAAACTATATATACTTTAAATGTCAGATAAAGTTAACTACCAATCCACAGCCATACATATTGTATACAAATGGAGGTAATTCAAGATCATTGCTACCTTTCCCAAGAAGTGGTGGACCAACTAAGTTTAGAATGGCCCCATTGAGAAGCAAAAACATCTACAAGGTACTCTATTTCTAATAGTCTAGGTCAGCAAGTGCTACTGTGTATGGAACATCACTGTCAATATATGTTTCTCTCATGTGCCACATGGATACATTCGGACCTCGTGGCGCAATGGTAGCGCGTCTGACTCCAGATCAGAAGGCTGTGTGTTCAAATCACATCGGGGTCAGAGTTTTCCTATGTCACCTGGCAGTCAAAGTATTGAATTCTGACAGTGGAACTGCTGTTAATGATGCAAAAAAAGGCATTTTGTGTTTTAAGAGTTTACAAACAAAAGTGCTACAATAATGGTGTACTACAAACTATATATACTTTAAATGTCAGATAAAGTTAACTACCAATCCACAGCCATACATATTGTATATATACAAATGGAGGAAATTCAACATCATTGCTACCTTTCCCAAGAAGTGGTGGACCATCTAAGTTTAGAATGGCCAAAATGAGAAGCACAACCATCTACAAGATTCTCTATTTCTAATAGTCTAGGTCCAGCAAGTGCTATGTATGGAACATCACTGTCAATATATGTTTCTCTCATGTGCCAAATGGATACATTCGGACCTCGTGGCGCAATGGTAGCGCGTCTGACTCCAGATCAGAAGGCTGTGTGTTCAAATCACATCGGGGTCATAGTTTTCCTATGTAACCTGGCAGTCAAAGTATTGAATTCTGACAGTGGAACTGCTGTTAATGATGCAAAAAAAGGCATTTTGTGTTTTAAGAGTTTACAAACAAAAGTGCTACAATAATGGTGTACTACAAACTATATATACTTTAAATGTCAGATAAAGTTAACTACCAATCCACAGGCATACATATTGTATACAAATAGAGGTAATTCAAGATAATTGCTACCTTTCCCAAGAAGTGGTGGACCAACTAATTTTAGAATGGCCCCATTGAGAAGCACAACCATCTACAAGGTACTGTATTTCTAATAGTCTAGGTCCAGCAAGTGCTACTATGTATAAAACATCACTGTCAAGATATGTTTCTCTCATGTGCCAAATGGGTACATTGGGACCTCGTGGCGCAATGGTAGCGCGTCTGACTCCAGATCAGAAGGTTGTGTGTTCAAATCACATCGGGGTCAGAGTTTTCCTATGTCACCTGGCAGTCAAAGGATTGAATTATGACAGTGGAACTGCTGTTAATGTTGCAAAAAAAGGCATTTTGTTTTTTAAGAGTTTACAAACAGAAGTGCTATAATAATGGTGTTCTACAAACTATATATACTTTAAATGTCAGATAAAGTTAACTACCAATCCACAGCCATACATATTGTATACAAATGGAGGAAATTCAAGATCATTGCTACCTTTCCCAAGAAGTGGTGGACCAACTAAGTTTAGGATGGCCCCATTGAGAAGCACAAACATCTACAAGATACTCTATTTCTAATAGTCTAGGTCCAGCAAGTGCTACTATGTATGGAACATCACTGTCAATATATGTTTCTCTCATGTGCCAAATGGGTACATTGGGACTTCGTGGCGCAATGGTAGCACGTCTGACTCCAGATCAGAAGGTTGTGTGTTCAAATCACATAGTGGTCAGAGTTTTCCTATGTCACCTGGCAGTCAAAGGATTGAATTCTGACAGTGGAAATGCTGTAAATGGTGCTAAAAAAGGAATTTTGTGTTTTAAGAGTTTACAAATAAAAGTGCTACAATAATGGTGTTCTACAAACTATATATACTTTAAATGTCAGATAAAGTTAACTACCAATCCACAGCCATACATATTGTATACAAATGGAGGTAATTCAAGATCATTGCTACCTTTCCCAAGAAGTGGTGGACCAACTAAGTTTAGAATGGCCCCATTGAGAAGCAAAAACATCTACAAGGTACTCTATTTCTAATAGTCTAGGTCAGCAAGTGCTACTGTGTATGGAACATCACTGTCAAGATATGTTTCTCTCATGTGCCAAACAGGTACATTGGGACCTCGTGGCGCAATGGTAGCGCGTCTGACTCCAGATCAGAAGGTTGTGTGTTCAAATCACATCGGGGTCAGAGTTTTCCTATGTCACCTGGCAGTCAAAGGATTGAATTATGACAGTGGAACTGCTGTTAATGGTGCAAAAAATGCATTTTGTGTTATAAGTGTTTAAAAACAAAAGTGCTATAATAATGGAGTTCTACAAACTAAATATACTTTAGATGTCAGATAAATTTAACTACCAATCCACAGCCATACATATTGTATACAAATGGAGGTAATTCAAGATCATTGCTACCTTTCCCAAGAAGTGGTGGACCAACTAAGTTTAGAATGGCCCCATTGAGAAGCAAAAACATCTACAAGGTACTCTATTTCTAATAGTCTAGGTCAGCAAGTGCTACTGTGTATGGAACATCACTGTCAAGATATGTTTCTCTCATGTGCCAAACAGGTACATTGGGAACTCGTGGCGCAATGGTAGCGCGTCTGACTCCAGATCAGAAGGTTGTGTGTTCAAATCACATCGGGGTCAGAGTTTTCCTATGTCACCTGGCAGTCAAAGGATTGAATTATGACAGTGGAACTGCTGTTAATGGTGCAAAAAATGCATTTTGTGTTATAAGTGTTTAAAAACAAAAGTGCTATAATAATGGAGTTCTACAAACTAAATATACTTTAGATGTCAGATAAATTTAACTACCAATCCACAGCCATACATATTGTATATATACAAATGGAGGAAATTCAACATCATTGCTACCTTTCCCAAGAAGTGGTGGACCATCTAAGTTTAGAATGGCCAAAATGAGAAGCACAACCATCTACAAGATTCTCTATTTCTAATAGTCTAGGTCCAGCAAGTGCTATGTATGGAACATCACTGTCAATATATGTTTCTCTCATGTGCCAAATGGATACATTCGGACCTCGTGGCGCAATGGTAGCGCGTCTGACTCCAGATCAGAAGGCTGTGTGTTCAAATCACATCGGGGTCATAGTTTTCCTATGTAACCTGGCAGTCAAAGTATTGAATTCTGACAGTGGAACTGCTGTTAATGATGCAAAAAAAGGCATTTTGTGTTTTAAGAGTTTACAAACAAAAGTGCTACAATAATGGTGTACTACAAACTATATATACTTTAAATGTCAGATAAAGTTAACTACCAATCCACAGGCATACATATTGTATACAAATAGAGGTAATTCAAGATAATTGCTACCTTTCCCAAGAAGTGGTGGACCAACTAATTTTAGAATGGCCCCATTGAGAAGCACAACCATCTACAAGGTACTGTATTTCTAATAGTCTAGGTCCAGCAAGTGCTACTATGTATAAAACATCACTGTCAAGATATGTTTCTCTCATGTGCCAAATGGGTACATTGGGACCTCGTGGCGCAATGGTAGCGCGTCTGACTCCAGATCAGAAGGTTGTGTGTTCAAATCACATCGGGGTCAGAGTTTTCCTATGTCACCTGGCAGTCAAAGGATTGAATTCTGACAGTGGAACTGCTGTTAATGTTGCAAAAAAAGGCATTTTGTTTTTTAAGAGTTTACAAACAGAAGTGCTATAATAATGGTGTTCTACAAACTATATATACTTTAAATGTCAGATAAAGTTAACTACCAATCCACAGCCATACATATTGTATACAAATGGAGGAAATTCAAGATCATTGCTACCTTTCCCAAGAAGTGGTGGACCAACTAAGTTTAGGATGGCCCCATTGAGAAGCACAAACATCTACAAGATACTCTATTTCTAATAGTCTAGGTCCAGCAAGTGCTACTATGTATGGAACATCACTGTCAATATATGTTTCTCTCATGTGCCAAATGGGTACATTGGGACTTCGTGGCGCAATGGTAGCACGTCTGACTCCAGATCAGAAGGTTGTGTGTTCAAATCACATAGTGGTCAGAGTTTTCCTATGTCACCTGGCAGTCAAAGGATTGAATTCTGACAGTGGAAATGCTGTAAATGGTGCTAAAAAAGGAATTTTGTGTTTTAAGAGTTTACAAATAAAAGTGCTACAATAATGGTGTTCTACAAACTATATATACTTTAAATGTCAGATAAAGTTAACTACCAATCCACAGCCATACATATTGTATACAAATGGAGGTAATTCAAGATCATTGCTACCTTTCCCAAGAAGTGGTGGACCAACTAAGTTTAGAATGGCCCCATTGAGAAGCAAAAACATCTACAAGGTACTCTATTTCTAATAGTCTAGGTCAGCAAGTGCTACTGTGTATGGAACATCACTGTCAAGATATGTTTCTCTCATGTGCCAAACAGGTACATTGGGACCTCGTGGCGCAATGGTAGCGCGTCTGACTCCAGATCAGAAGGTTGTGTGTTCAAATCACATCGGGGTCAGAGTTTTCCTATGTCACCTGGCAGTCAAAGGATTGAATTATGACAGTGGAACTGCTGTTAATGGTGCAAAAAATGCATTTTGTGTTATAAGTGTTTAAAAACAAAAGTGCTATAATAATGGAGTTCTACAAACTAAATATACTTTAGATGTCAGATAAATTTAACTACCAATCCACAGCCATACATATTGTATATATACAAATGGAGGAAATTCAACATCATTGCTACCTTTCCCAAGAAGTGGTGGACCATCTAAGTTTAGAATGGCCAAATTGAGAAGCACAACCATCTACAAGATACTCTATTTCTAATAGTCTAGGTCCAGCAAGTGTAAGTAAGTAAGTAAGTAAGTAAACTTTATTTATATAGCACCTTTCACAGACAATGACATCACAAAGTGCTTCACAAGCAAAAATAAAAAGAATAAAAAGAAAAAATACATAAAATTTAATTAAAAGCCAGTCTGAATAAATACGTTTTAAGATCTTTTTTAAAAGAGTCGATAGAGTCTGAGCTGCGCAGTGACAGAGGGAGAGCGTTCCAAAGCCTCGGGGCCACCACTTGGAATGCTCTGTCTCCACGTGTTTTAAAATACGTTCTTGGTACCATCAGTAGCATTTGATTTGAAGATCTCAAAGTCCTGGTGGGACGGAGAGGCTTCAAAAGGTCCGATAAATATTTGGGAGCCTGACCATGCAATGCCCTGAAAGTTAAAACCAAAATTTTAAAATGACTCCTGAAATGCACGGGGAGCCAATGCAGGGAGGCCAGAACAGGAGTGATATGGGCTCTTCTATTGGTTCTAGTTAGCAGCCTCGCTGCAGCATTTTGCACAGACTGAAGGCGAGCTAAAGAAGATTTGTTCAGACCCATTAAAAGACTGTTACAGTAATCTAACCGAGACGAAATAAAAGCATGAACAATCATCTCCAGTTCCTTCTGTGATACAATACTTCGTAATTTCGAAATGTTTCTTAGATGATAAAAACAATTTCTAACTAACACTAAAGTGCTACTATGTATGGAACATCACTGTCAAGATATGTTTCTCTCATGTGCCACATGTATACATTCGGACCTCGTGGTGCAATGGTAGCGCGTCTGACTCCAGATCAGAAGGCTGTGTGTTCAAATCACATCGGGGTCAGAGTTTTCCTATGTCACCTGGCAGTCAAAGTATTGAATTCTGACAGTGGAACTGCTGTTAATGATGCAAAAAAAGGCATTTTGTGTTTTAAGAGTTTACAAACAAAAGTGCTACAATAATGGTGTACTACAAACTATATATACTTTAAATGTCAGATAAAGTTAACTACCAATCCACAGGCATACATATTGTATACAAATAGAGGTAATTCAAGATAATTGCTACCTTTCCCAAGAAGTGGTGGACCAACTAATTTTAGAATGGCCCCATTGAGAAGCACAACCATCTACAAGGTACTGTATTTCTAATAGTCTAGGTCCAGCAAGTGCTACTATGTATAAAACATCACTGTCAAGATATGTTTCTCTCATGTGCCAAATGGGTACATTGGGACCTCGTGGCGCAATGGTAGCGCGTCTGACTCCAGATCAGAAGGTTGTGTGTTCAAATCACATCGGGGTCAGAGTTTTCCTATGTCACCTGGCAGTCAAAGGATTGAATTATGACAGTGGAACTGCTGTTAATGTTGCAAAAAAAGGCATTTTGTTTTTTAAGAGTTTACAAACAGAAGTGCTATAATAATGGTGTTCTACAAACTATATATACTTTAAATGTCAGATAAAGTTAACTACCAATCCACAGCCATACATATTGTATACAAATGGAGGAAATTCAAGATCATTGCTACCTTTCCCAAGAAGTGGTGGACCAACTAAGTTTAGGATGGCCCCATTGAGAAGCACAAACATCTACAAGGTACTCTATTTCTAATAGTCTAGGTCCAGCAAGTGCTACTATGTATGGAACATCACTGTCAATATATGTTTCTCTCATGTGCCAAATGGGTACATTGGGACTTCGTGGCGCAATGGTAGCGTGTCTGACTCCAGATCAGAAGGTTGTGTGTTCAAATCACATAGTGGTCAGAGTTTTCCTATGTCACCTGGCAGTCAAAGGATTGAATTCTGACAGTGGAAATGCTGTAAATGGTGCTAAAAAAGGAATTTTGTGTTTTAAGAGTTTACAAATAAAAGTGCTACAATAATGGTGTTCTACAAACTATATATACTTTAAATGTCAGATAAAGTTAACTACCAATCCACAGCCATACATATTGTATACAAATGGAGGTAATTCAAGATCATTGCTACCTTTCCCAAGAAGTGGTGGACCAACTAAGTTTAGAATGGCCCCATTGAGAAGCAAAAACATCTAAGGTACTCTATTTCTAATAGTCTAGGTCAGCAAGTGCTACTGTGTATGGAACATCACTGTCAAGATATGTTTCTCTCATGTGCCAAAGGGGTACATTGGGACCTCGTGGCGCAATGGTAGCGCGTCTGACTCCAGATCAGAAGGTTGTGTGTTCAAATCACATCGGGGTCAGAGTTTTCCTATGTCACCTGGCAGTCAAAGGCTTGAATTCTGACAGTGGAACTGCTGTTAATGGTGCAAAAAATGCATTTTGTGTTATAAGTGTTTACAAAAAAAAAGTGCTATAATAATGGAGTTCTACAAACTAAATATACTTTAGATGTCAGATAAATTTAACTACCAATCCACAGCCATACATATTGTATACTATATACAAATGGAGGAAATTCAACATCATTGCTACCTTTCCCAAGAAGTGGTGGACCATCTAAGTTTAGAATGGCCAAATTGAGAAGCACAACCATCTACAAGATACTCTATTTCTAATAGTCTAGGTCCAGCAAGTGCTACTATGTATGGAACATCACTGTCAAGATATGTTTCTCTCATGTGCCAAATGTATACATTCGGACCTCGTGGCGCAATGGTAGCGCGTCTGACTCCAGATCAGAAGGTTGTGTGTTCAAATCACATCGGGGTCAGAGTTTTCCTATGTCACCTGGCAGTCAAAGGATTGAATTCTGACAGTGGAACTGCTGTTAATGATGCAAAAAAGCCATTTTGTGTTTTAAGAGTTTACAAACAAAAGTGCTACAATAATGGTGTACTACAAACTATATATACTTTAAATGTCAGATAAAGTTAA
>JBBPBX010115068.1:0-10255 GCA_038048925.1 Garcialebias charrua
TTATTTTAATTTAACCGATTTGTGTCGTTGCATTTATCCATCTATCCATCCATCCACTTTCTTCCGCTTATCGCGGGGTCGGGTCGCATTTAATATTATAATTCTAATTCAAACAGAACAGCCTCTTTTCAACATAATTATAAATTGTGATTCATTATCAACTCAAAATATAATAATAATAATAATAATAAACTTTATTTGTATAGCACCTTCCAACAATGCCTTGCATTGACCAAGGTGCTTAACAGGATAAAAAGATGAATAAACTGGAACAATAAATCAATGAAAATAGAATAAGAAACAACAGCAATAAAAGAAGGCAATGGAAATAAAAAATGCTACAAACTAAAACTTTTTGAACAAGAGGAAATAAAAAGGCAATGTAGATAAAAAATGTTACATATTAAAATACCAAAAGTAATAACAGTTGCACACTGGAAGCTTAAATTGAATATCTTCAAACTAATGAAATATAAAGTTATTAGTGAAGAAAATCCGTCTGGACAACAGCAGACTGCGTTGCTCGTAAATATACGACAGGTCTGGACCACGTAAATTTTGTTTGTATCTGAAAAAAATCTTAGGATACAAAAACATTGTTGAATGCCACAAATGATCCTAAATCACTCGTACGCACAGTTTAAGAACAAATCTGTGCGTATGAACGGTTCTTGCATGCGGCCCATTGATTGTAGTACATTAAATTTAGAAATGAACACACCAACCTTTAAAGATAAAGAAACTGTGCTCTAATTTGACTTTTAGTGAAGTGGAACTTTTGGGAGTGGTGGTGCAGAGGTTAAGAAGGTGCACTTGTGATCGGAAGATCGCCGGTTCAAGCCCCGGTACCGACAACATCAAAGATGTGGGTGGGATAAGTGAAGCGGTCACACCTGTCTCCACCCTCATCTGCCCCACTCTGGGCCCTTGAGCAAGGCCCTTAACCCACACCATCTGCTCCCCCGGGAACCCTAGATATCAGCTCTCTACTCCACACAGAGGGCTGTGGTTGCTCGGTGGTCTGTGGTTGTGTCAGGAAGGGCATCCGGCGTAAAAACAACTGCCAAATCTTCGTGCGACTAGATCGCTGTGGTGACCCCTAACGCAGGGAAAAAGCCGAAAGAAGGGGAAAAAAAAAAGTGAAGTGGAACTTTTGTTAGTAAAATTTTTGAATCTGTTAATATACAAATGCTGTTTTAGTCACATTTGAAATAAAAAATAAAAACAAACATTACACTGTCTAAAGTCTCCAAGTTGTCAGAGAAGGCATCATTAAAAAAAATATTAGTAAGTTACTGTCTGTCCTAGGCTGCTGTCCTTTACAAGTGAAATGACAAACACAAACACATCTTCTGGTATGTGTTGTTTCTGTTTGTGACTTATATAAATAATGTGTGTGCTTGTGAGACATTTAAATATGTTTTGAACTTCTGGCAGGTCTCTCTGATGGCGTGGAGACTGGACAGGGCCCGCGGTCGTCAGCTACTTCATCTGCCGGAGGGTCTGGATCGAGAAACCCCAGCCAGGGGCTTTGAGCATACCTCAAAAGAAAAAAACATGAAGTTTTAAATTCTAGACAAAATAAAGGAATTAAAGAAACATACAGATAAGTGTTAGTGGTTTTTAAAGTTTACTACTACAACCTGCAAAAGGCAACAATGGCTCCACGCTCAAAATGTCCTTGTGAAGACCAGCAGTGATGGTGGGCTCATCAGGATGTCGTGGGTTCAAAATGCAGGCTGTTCAGCGTTCTCCTGGAAAACTTCTGGATTCCGATGTCATGCCTATAATGACACAAACATGAAAAATATGGTTTGTATCTAACACATATTAGCAAATCTGTTTGTAGAAGTGTTTTTAAAAAAATGTCCAAGAACTATTCCAGATCTTACAATTGTAGAAAACATTTAAAACCGTGCATATGTCATTGCATTTATTTCTTATCTAGTGCCACTAGAAAACAACAATAATTAACACAATAAAATAAACTACAATTGTAAAATGTTGAATAGTTTTTTGACTGGAATAAGACAAAATAAGTGATATTGTATTATTCCAGTTGTTGGTGAAGTTTGACTGAAAGTCACCTTTCTGGGTATTTGTGTTATAAGCGTAATATGAAATTTCTTCAGGAACACTGATTAAACTCACTTTAAAACTTGCAGCTCATCCAAGTAGCAGGTGCAGTTTGTTTTTGGGCTGTCTCTTCCATGTACTGTACAAGGTAACTGGGTGCAGGTTGGTTTAGAATGTATTTCCAGCATGGTTGCAGCCACCTCGTTGTCTGCTAAAACAAACACAATATATAACCATATTGTGTGTGTCATTATGGAATTCACATGCAAAATATATTGTTTTTAATATATTTAAGATTTTCACACATTTTACGTCTAATAAAGTGTAAGCTGTATAAACAGTGTGTCAAAAGTAAATACGTTCTCAAAGATAATTAAATTTTCCCAGGAAAGCTAATAAATGTATCTCTTGGGATAGTTATTATTTTTCACATCACAACATCACCAATTGTCTCAGGTTGTATTTAAGACATAGTTTACAGAAATCAAATAAGAAATAAGGACGCTGTGAACATTTGTGTGACTCAAACGTCATGTTTTTGTTTACATACTGTGCTTACAGTATACTGACAGCTCTTATGAAGACATGGTGCTAGTTATAGCAGCTAACAGAAGATGTTAAACCTGTAACAATAACCAAACCAGTCTAAATATCAGAAGTATTGGTGTGAGAAATTTAAAACATGGTGTGACCGACTCAAACGTCATGTCTTTGTTTACATACTGTGCTGACGGCTCTTATGAAGACATGGTGCTATTTATAGAAGCTAACAGAAGATGTTAAACCTGTAACAATAACCAAATCAGTCTAAATATCAGAAGTATTGGCGTGAGACATTTAAAACATTTATTTATGACGCTTGGATAATACAGGTTGTTGACAACGACACACAACGACTCACCCTGCTGGACATTCGCAAAAAGCCTGAAGGAGTTCCCCATTTTCCATCAGCGCACACAATCACCTCCTCTCGTATTGGCGGCACAATGTTCAGGCATTTTGACCAGTGGTTGTCCACTATTTTAAGAAAACAAGCTTCTAAATTACAACTCGCTATCATTACGAAGCTCCTCGGCCCCTTCCTAAGCCCCTGCATCCGGTTTCGGCTTTTTGCCGTCCAATCAGAACGCTCGTTTCAGGCGAGCTTTGCGTGATGACGTCAACTGGTAAAAGGTCTAGATTATTTTCCAAAATTGTTCAGCCCTAGTTTGAACTGATCAATAGGAAGATGCAATGTAAAACCAGACCAATAAAAAGAGAGAAAAATACTGTGGCTCACAGAGATTCACAGACACTGCCCACAGCACACTCAAACTACGGTACAGCAAACTCGTTTAAGACAGAGAAAAAAATTTTTTTAAAGATCAAGGGAATGGAGGTTGAAACTATGAGCAAAGTAAACTCTGTAAACCAAAGAAAGAATTTCACTTAATAATCTGCCTGCCTTTTATACCTGGATTGGAGCTGCGATTTTTGCCTCGACCCGCATTTTTGGTCGGGTCGGGCTGAGGGCTTGGGCCAAAAACTGCAGCTCTAATCCAGGTATAAATCCAACTATGTTCAGTCAGGTCATCTGAACAGTTTATTTTGTTGCTGAGACTTGTGGTTCATCATCTGAAGGACTTCTTCAGTCAGAGAAGCCCACCAAACCAAACTGAATCCCACAAACAGCTAACTCCCAGAGAGGAAAAACTCATATTGCTGGTGATAAGATGGCTTCCGAGGTCCGCCTTCTCCCCCATTAACTCCTCTGAGATAGCAATGCCAAAGTGGTTCAAAACAGCCAAGTTCATTTTCAATTATCCAGGTAAAAATTCATAACATTTCAGTCAGGCCATTTGGATGCATTCTTTGTTTGATTAACACGTTTCATCTTTCATCCAAATAACTTCTTCAATCTAAGGAATAAGCCACCAGACAGACTGAGTCAAGAAATGGCAAACTCCATAGTGGGAAAAAAAGTTTGATGGAACTGAATTGGCATCCGGAACACACCCTACCCCACGTCAACTCCTCTGAGACAGTCAGCCAAAGTGGTTGAAAACAACAAAGTTCATGCTCAATAATCCAGGTAAAAATCCGCAACATTTCAGTCAGGCCATTTGGATGTTTTTTTTCTTTGTTTGATTAAGATGTTTTGTCTTTCATCCAAAGGGATTATATTGCATATAAATAGTTAAATGTTCTAAGTGTCACACTTTAAAAAATGGCAACACAAAAAAGCAATTTTTTTTACTACCAGAAACTGATTCAGTATCATTTCCTGCCCAATAAAAAACTATTTCTGCCTGAAATTACTTTATTACACTAAGAGGGATCATATTGCATATAAATAGTTTAAGGTTCTAAGTGTCACACTTAAAAATGGCAGAAATTGATAAAAATAGATGTTTTTACAGCCAGAAAGTGATTCAAGATTTACTGTCCAATAAAAAACCATTTCTACCTGAAATGACTTTTTTACACTAAGAGGGATTACAGTATTTTCTGGACTATATGTCGCAGTTTTATATAAGTCGCTTTGTCCAATTATTGTCAATAAATTGGAAAAATCCAAACAGGTCGCACCTTTATATAAGTCGCACCTACGTCACCGCTGACGTGACGCATCACCGCTGAGACAACCCGGAAATGTGGTCCGAGTGTTTAGCTCTGCTGCAAATGTCTGCCACAGGAGCGCACAGCAAGGCTTTAAGAAGATTAACATAGTAAAAACAATTATTTGTTTACTAAAAATTATAGCAAATATGTTTCTGAGCTGAACTTTTCCT
Organism: Garcialebias charrua; assembly: GCA_038048925.1. Lineage (NCBI taxonomy): Eukaryota > Metazoa > Chordata > Actinopteri > Cyprinodontiformes > Rivulidae > Garcialebias > Garcialebias charrua. The sequence goes on from JBBPBX010115068.1 coordinate 4,848, forward strand.
TAATAAATGAACGTAATTGTGAAATGAGCTGGATTAAAAAATTTGTTTCGCTACGTCTGATGATACGTGTGCATGCAACGGGCGGAAACCCTGCATTTCGTTAAAATTTAATAACAGAAACGCCTAAAAAATATATTTGTTAGCTGACATTATTGTAAGAGTGTGTCTCAGTTTTACTTTTTTTAATTAAATGATTATAATGGTCAAATCAGCTGAATTTAAATGGTTTCGGTACCACGTAAACAAAACCAGTGCGCGCACCCATAGAGCAGACCCACTGTGAGCGAGCGAACAGACCGGCATCTATTTAAATTTTAGCAAAATAAACACCTTTGTAAGCTGACATTATTGTAAGAGTGTGTCTCAGTTTAACTTTTGTTAATAAATGCACTTTGACGGTTACGACATAAATAAAGTGGCTTTAAAATTACTACACGCTCACCCGCCCATAAAGATGACAGAAACAGATATTTATTTTACGGTTTTTATTCAAATAAATTGTTTATTCAAACCCTTCATATTCCTCGTCCTCTGTGTCGCTTGCAAAAAGTTCAGCCAGAGAATGAGGAAGGTTTCCCATCGTCAAAGGTCCCTGTCCGTCCATCTCCTCCTCCTCACCGCTGTCTGAGTCCTCAGCAGCTCCAGCTGATGGTAGGAGGATGCCAGCCTTTCTGAAGCCAGCCACTATGGTTCTGGTGCCTGCACCCCTAGCGACCAAAAGTGGTATTGCACAATTTTTGGCCAAAATGAAAAACGATCATATCTGAGCCAAAAATGGGTCTAAAAACATGGGGAAATTTTCATAAATAGGTCTCACCTCTCTATAGGTCGCAGGGCATGCAAATTAGGCAAAAAGGTGCGACCTATACACTGTAGTCCGGAAAATACGGTATATTGCATAGAAATATTACACTAAGAGGGATCAAATTGCATAGAAATAGTTTAATGTTCCAAGTGTCAAACTTAAAAATGGCAGAAATTGATCAAAATAGCTGTTTTTACTGACAGAAAGGGATTCAGGCTCATTTCCTGACCAATAATTGTTTTGACATTAATCAAAGTACAGTATTTTCTGGACTATAGGTCGCACCTTTATATAAGTCGCTTTGTCCAATTATTGTCAATAAATTGGAAAAATCCATAAACAGGTCGCACCTTTATCAGGGTATATACAGAAATTCTTAAGTTAAATTTAATAACTTTTAATACCTTTTTAATACCATCACAATATTTTTTAATACCATCACAACACTGAGCTGCAACCGTAGCGGCAACCTCTTGTACTTCAGTTTAGAGCAACTAATTGTAAAGTGATAGATTACTGTAATTTTCTTCCTAAACTTTGGTAGTACATGTAGTTTTATAATAAATACTGGATACATCAATTTGCTTCTTGCCTCAATAAAAGCACTGACCTACTTGTTATTTAAATCTAACCCAAGAGAAAAAGTTTGTTCCCACACATAACATATCTCTAATGGCAAATGAAAAACTGTAAACTTGAAAACAGAACAGTTTAGTTAAAATAATTCAACAATGAATACATGCACAATTCAAAGAGGGAGAAAAATAATAACTACCATATTTTTCATCCTGTAAGTCGCAGTTTTTTTGCATAATTTACATGCCTTGCAACTTACAGGCTGAAGTGACATATTTATAGATTTTTTCCCATATTTATAAACCACTTTTTGACTGAAATATGACCGTTTACATTCATTCTGACTGAGAAAAAAATGCAGTTCCTGATGGCCCCATAGTAATAATTGTATGGCATGCTGTTGGCTGTTGTATCATGTAATAGGAAAACTTGTCTATAATGACAAATTTAAAAAAGTTCAAGACAAAAACAACTGGGGCCTCATGTACAAAGACTTGCGTGGATTTCTTACTGAAAAGTGACGTACGGACAAATCCAGAAAAGTGTCTACGCACAAAAAAATCCAGATTTATCAAACCCTGCGTACACCTGAATCCACGCACATTCCTTTTGTACATCACGATGAACGTGGAACTGAGCGCACATGAGAGAGTGGCCGACTCCGCCTTTGACACGCCTCCGTATGAATATGCAAAGTCATTCAAATATGCCATGCACGACAGGAATGTCGTCTCTGCTCCATTGCAAATCATGTCGGAACGTGGAAAAAAGAGGAACTTCACGGACTGTGAACAGGAATCACTTCTGAGTGAGGCAGAGAAGCACGGAAAAAGGTTTTATTCGGCACGCCTAGCGCAAAACATACCATCCACTTTTAAACAAGAAGTTGACCCATCTGCTCTAACATGCCTGTATAGGTTAGTGGTGAGCGCGCCCGCCCTTCGTCCCAAAGGTCGTGAGATCGACTCCCCCTTGGTACAACGTTTTTTTTTTCATTCCAGATTTAAAGAACACAGGAAAACTATTTAATAAAACAACAAGAAATAGAACAATACATGAAATGAAAGGAAGCAGACGATTTCTTGTTTTGTAAATAGTTTTCATGTGTATTTAAATCTGGAACGAAAAAAAAAAAGAGAAACGTTGTACCATGCGAGATTCGAACTCATGACCTTTGGAACTAAAGGCAACCGCGCTACACACTGACCTAAACGTAGGCGTGTTGGTACAGCTTGGTTAACTTCTTATTTAAAGAAATCACATCTCATTGTTGTCAATATCGTTGCCACTATTTGGCGCATGCTTTTATATCCACTCATCTAATTGCGTCCATGTGGATGTAATAATTGTTAATCATGTGTGTTTGGTGGGATTTATGATTATTTTCATATCATGGACACAGTTTCTCTGAATAACCTGTAAGTGTCGCCAAAGGAAATATAACCACAGAAACGTGCGTACGCAAGCAGGGGAGCAGCCGTGGATTTGTACGTGGATGCGCAGATATTCCCGTTCATATCAGATTTGATACATACGCCACTTTGCGTGGAAAGTGACGTGCGCAATGTTTTTGTGCGCACGCATGGTTGATACATGAGGCCCCTGGACTTTATTTATTATACTATTTATTATACTATACTGTATTGTTTTTTCTTGCACTTTTTGTTTTTTTCTTGCACTTTTTAGAATTCACCATGTCCTGGATGACTGAGAATCTTCACCAGCTATTAATGACTCAATCGGCCTGCCATACCCTCCCCACCTTTCTGCTTGGAACTTCAATCCAGCAGCCAGCTGCACCGCCCCGGTGAAATGCAGCTAATTTGACCATTAAAAGTGCATTTATTAAGAAAATGATAGACAGAAACACACCTCTGCTATAATTTCGAGCTAACAAATAATTGTTTAGGTATTTTCCTTGTTAAATGTCGGCGAAACGAGCCGCGCTCCTTTTCCTGTTTCTCACCGCTGAGCGTTCACGGAGCACACAGGCAGCGAAACTTTTTTTTAAAATAAAGCTGATTTAACCATTAAAGTACATTTATTAAGAAAACGTTCGACCGAGACACACCTTTGCTATAATTTCGAGCTAACAAACAATTGTTATGGTACATTTCTTGTTAAATGTCGGAAGATCTTTCCTGTTTCTTTTTACAGACATGAATCATGATAAGCCTCGCCCAGCTGTAGGTGCGAGCGCACACTGACCAACGATATGACGTCATTGTTTTAGCTAAGGTCCTACTCGGAACATAAAATTAGAAAAGATAAATAAATTCACAGACCTTTTTTTAGACGACAGAATGAGAAAAATATAGTTGTGTATGTTAAAAAAATTAAATACCTCGTCAGATGACATTTATTACTTTTTAATACTTTTTAATGGCCTTAATTTGTGTTAATTTCATTTACTACCTTTTAATACCTTTTACAACCCCGCGGATACCCTGTTTTAAATAAGTCGCATCTAATATGCGTCACCGCTACGCGATGCGTCAGCGCCTCATTTGCCCTGCTGAAAATAGCGGCCACAGAAGCATGCACGGAAGGACTTTTAACAAGATTAACACGGTAAAAACAATTATTTGTCTGCTGAAAATTACAGCAAAGATGTATCTTAGCTTAACCGTTCCTTAATAAATTCACGTAATGGTCAAATCTGCTAGATTTAAATTGTTTCGCTTTGACGTCTTCCAAACGGTCAGCAAGGCCGAGCTCAATTTGTGGCACTGGCATGTCGTACTGACACTTCCTGTGACATGCCACAGTTTTTGTGACATGTGCCAGTTTTTGTGACATGTGCCACAGTTTTTGTGACATGTGCCACAGTTTTTGTGACATGTGCCACAGTTTTTGTGACATGTGCCACAGTTTTTGTGACATGTGCCAGTTTTTGTGACATGTGCCACAGTTTTTGTGACATGTGCCACAGTTTTTGTGACATGTGCCACAGTTTTTGTGACATGTGCCAGTTTTTGTGACATGTGCCACAGTTTTTGTGACATGTGCCACAGTTTTTGTGACATGTGCCACAGTTTTTGTGACATGTGCCACAGTTTTTGTGACATGTGCCAGTTTTTGTGACATGTGCCACAGTTTTTGTGACATATGCCACAAGATGGCAGTGTTTTCAGCATGTCAATGCCTATTTTAACTGACATGTCAGCGTTTTCATAGCCTGGCCCTCGCCTTCCTGCACAGCTCCGCTCAATTCTCATTTCCCTTCACTGCACAGTCTGGGATTCCTCCCATAGACAATGATTTCTCCGGCCGATTTTTGACCGGACCAATCAGAGAGCAGAAGGCGGAGTTTTGAACGACGTCGACTGACGTCGTCATTCAAAATGGCTGCCGCCACGAAGGAATTTTCAATAAAACAAGGTAAAAAACTATTATTTCTCTGCTGAGAAAAATATATTTCTTAGCTGACGTTATATCAGAAGTGTTCCTGAGCAATCAGAGAGCAGAAGGCGGAGTTTTGAACGATGTCGACTGACGTCGTCATTCAAAATGGCTGCCGCCACGAAGGAATTTTCATCAAAACAAGGTAAAAAACTATTATTTCTCTGCTGATAAAAAATATATTTCTTAGCTGACGTTATATCAGAAGTGTTCCTGAGCTTAACAGTTCCTAAATCAATTCACGAAATGGTCAAATCTGCTGGATTTAAATAGTTTCGGTTTGACATTTTCCAAACAGCCTCGGGTGCGCTACGAAAATAAATGATAAAAAATCGAATTTTATCTCAAATGTTTCATCTAGGCCAACAGTCAGTAAATTAAAGACATATAATTACACACTGGTGGCAGAAAAAATATCCACCGAGTGGTTTCTGAGCAATTTATCTGATAGCCTGGACCTCGCCAGGCTAAACTAACAAAACTCCGCCTTCTGTTCTCTGATTGGTCCATTCAAAAATCTCCAGGAGAAATCGTTTTCAATGGGAGGAATGCCAGACCCTAGTCCAAAGCGAAGTGAAGGACAAGGGTCTGGTTTCAACCAGGCTAGCGTTTTCAGCATGTCAAT
>JBBPBX010115069.1:0-10255 GCA_038048925.1 Garcialebias charrua
TATACACAACATCTCCTTTCTACATTTGTCACAACACATGTGAATCTGCCAGTCAGCCAAAATGTTGCAGAAGGTGGAGCCAAGACATTTGTGCTCAGTAAGTCATGATACCTTAGTATTATTTAATATATATTTATATTTATATTTATATATATATATATATATTAGGGGTGTAACGATACACAAAACTCACGAGACGAGACGAGACGAGAAAATCACAGATCTTGCGAGAACGAGACGAGATTTTAACATTAGTTCAAGAAAACTTCAAAGATCGGTTTTATGCCGCAAAAAGGCTTTTATTCTGTTTTAACATGTATTACAAACCCAACTGATGTCTTCATTTTACTGATTGAATCTCCTTAGACCTTAGAACAGTGGTTCTTAACCTTTTTTGAGCTACCGAACCCTCAAGTTTCATATGGCCACTCACCGAACCCCTCTTTTTTAATATATAAAATATGATTTTTTTTTTTCCAAATTCTACAACATCACCTTGCTCAAAGAACAAAAGCAACACAGTGCATGAACTCACAACAACTTTATTCTGGCCCAATAAGAGTTTCATCCCCCAAAAATATTTTTGTACAATTTTTAATCATCAAAGAGGAATTTGGGATAATTTATCTTCAGCTGCTGTTCCGAGTAGCAGATTTGCCATCTTTAATGCAGCTGGTTTTATGAGAGATTCACCGATGGAGTGTGGCTTACCCTGCTTTGCGATCAAATAAGCAACTTCGTACGATGCTGCGAGGATCGGTTTGCTAACAGGTACAAATCCAAGAGCAGGCAGAGTGGCCCTTTCATCATATCTGGCTCGTTGCACCTTGAAATGAACAAAAAAAGGTAATTATTAGGTTGAAAGTGTCAGAAATTACCACAAAATTTTTAATTGACCTTAAACCAGAAAAAGAGTACTAAAACATGTTGCTGAAAAGGTAGAATAAGCTTTTAAATTAGCAAAAGAAAGCAAAAAGAATATATTTGCCCAATTAGGCTGAAAGAAGCAGAAATGAGCACAAAAATGTGGAAATTATCTGAAGAAAATCTAAAATTAGAAAAAAGATTCAGCTGAAAAGTAGCTAAAATAGCAGAAAGAAGCATCACCAGAATGAAGTTGAGAGAGCACATTTTTGCTGAATTAGGATGACATTTTTTTTAATAAGAGCATTAAATGTGGAATTAGCTTAAAAAGCTAAAATTAGCATAGAAACAACATCATATCTGGCTCGTTCACCTTGAATTCAGCAGGCGTTGTGTTCTTGTATTCTCCGTCTGTGCATCTTCATGAAGTGTTCCTTCAGTTTTGCCGGCGCCAGACTAGTTGCTCAACTTCGTGTTGCATATCATGCAGATAGGACGCTGACTCCCATCCCGTTCCGTGACACAAGTGAATCCATGTCCAACCACTTTCTTTTTTTGCCCGACATATTTACCGTAGTTTGTAAACACACGACGTACAGCCATTTACTTCATGCGCGCGTTATATTTCCGCATCACTGCACTGAATCGTGTGTTGCCAGATTGGGTGGTTCACCGCGATTTTCCTTCTGACTTTTGCGGATAGAGAGTGCTTTGGGCGGGTGGTACTCTATCTGGCAACACCGGTCACACCGGTGTTTACACGCGTGTCTTTACATTCGGGGCAGCGTCGGGACCCTCCATCAATGTAGAGGCGTCTCGTCTGCGGTAGTTCCATCAGTAGTTGGGGCGTCTTCTATAGCAACTTCATCCGGCGAAGCCATGCTGTCCGTGACGCTGACTTGCTAGGGGCTCTGCTAGCGCTAGCATTAGCATCTCGCGAGACAACGTTACCTCTCAACGAGAGATATCGCGGGAGTTTAATATCGCGAGATCTCGTACAACGAGATCTCGTTACATGCCTAATATATATATATATATATATATATATATATATATATATATATATATATATATATATATATACACACACACACACAACATCTCCTTTCTACATTTGTCACAACACATGTGAATCTGCCAGTCAGCCAAAATGTTGCAGAAGGTGCAGCCATTAGCCAATTACATTGGAATGTTTGCCATTCATTCGCAAACAATGGACCCAAGCCCACAAGGCATTTTCAAACTGAGTTAAAGCATGTGGTTTCATCATAAACACCAACTCCTGAACTTGGAGCATCTTCTGATGGACTCAGTGTGATCGCTGCTGCCTGGAGAAAGTTCCCTCACAGATACAAGACATGCAGCATCCAGCAGCTGGAGGCAGGAGATGAAGTTTACCTGCAGAAGCATCACCCACTCTGCACAGGTGCATAATCAAACCACTGTGACCTTGTGTGGACCACACAGACATGGCTGGACGTCTACAGAAAGCATGAAGCTTCCTAAAGATATTTCTCAGAGCTTGTACTTCAAGGGAGACATAATTATGTAAAACATGCTGTTGACTTATATTTGCACATTTTTGTGTGTTTTCTATAAAATGTATTAACTCACACGTTCATCACATTTACTGGAAATGTTTAATTACATCAAATGTTTACTTCAAAATGGATCTGTTTCATTTCAAATTCAAACAATGACAACAATACGGCAAAGCAATGAAGTCCTGTATAGTACCTGACTTTTTTTGTGTCACCCCTAAGAAATTCTTTGTCTAGCTGTTTTTTATTCAGCTCTGACCTGAGCTCCCTGTTTTCCTGTAAGAGACGATTAATTTCTGCTCTTCTTTGTTCGCACAACTGACATTCTGTTTGTCGCCTTTTTGCTGCTGGTTCATCTTCCTCCTCCCCATCTGCAGCGACAGTGATGTCCTCTCGTGGGGTTTCCACCGCAGACTCCACAACTTGCTCATGCTCCTCTCCAGCAGCCTCCACCACCTGTTGGTGCTCATCTCCTGCTGCCTCCATCACCTGTTGGTGCTCATCTCCTGCTGCCTCCATCACCTGCTGATGATCATCTCCTGCTGCCTCCACCACTGGTTGTTGCACATCTCCTGCAGCCTCCACTGCTTGTTGATTTTGCCTTTCCATCACTTCCTGGCCTTCATCTTCCCCTTGTGCTCTGCTGTAACGTCTCTTTAATCGACGAGGATGTCGGTCTGATGTTGACACTTTCACCTCGGAGTGTCCCAAGTGCAGTGTTGGAGCCCAGTCGGGATTTGACTCATCCATCTCATAAGAAGATTTGCCTTGAAGAGAACGCAGATCAGTAATATAATTATTGCCAGAAAACATTACTGTCATCATGTCATGGTCAGCGGCCCCGTTGACTCCTCCATCGGCCTTGTTTCACACTCACTCCCTCCTGTTATTGTTTTCAGCCTCAGTTTCTCTTCCCCTGCTCTGTAATGCCTGTCACCCATCCTTCAGCTCAAGCCTGCTCCCTGCACTCCATGCCACGCCTCCTAGCAATCAGCAATGATTCCACTCACCTGTTCAGCCAGCTAGTTCACCTGCTCTGCACCCTTTAAAAGCTGCATTCTCACTCTCCACCAGTGCTGAATTATTATACCTTCCACAGTCCCTGATAGTGAAGCCTTTAATCATAGAATCTTGTTCATGCCTTGAAACCTTGCTTTGACCACGAACCTCTGCCTGTTTTTTGACTCCTCGCCTTGCCTTGCCCCATCTGGATTTATCTGCACTTCTGACCATGGAAACGACCCTGACTGCTTTTGACTTTCCCTCTGGATTCCACCTGCCACACACAGACTGAGAAGGTTAGTGACTTTTACTATATTCACAGTATCCCCTCATCCTCACCAAGTCACTAACCTCTCTGTCTTTCAAGTTTGGACTCTCACCTTGGACCCTGACTCCAGCAACCAGCAGCAAATATAATAAAAACTGTTCTTGTTTTTTGCACTCCTGTGTCTGGCTGTCTTTGAATCCAAAAACCCATTCGTGACAGAATAATTCAGCCAAAATGGATTCAAAGTCAGAACAGGAGTGGCTTTCTGGGCTTGAGGGCTCCTTGACTAAGCTGGACCTTCAGATGCAGCTAGTAAAAACCATGCTCTGGGCCAAGTTTTCTATACCCACCCCAGAGACATTTCCTCGCTCCTTGCCTGAAGCAGGTCCAGCCTCAGCTGCAGCCTCCATGATTTTCACGCCTGCTGCAGCTCTGACCACCAAGCCCGCTGCAGAGGCCCCACAACTCTCCACGTCTGCTACTGTGGCCCCACAGCTCTTCACGTCTGCTGCTGCGGCCCCACAGCACTCCACGTCTGCTGCTGCGGCCCCACAGCTCTTCACGTCTGCTGCTGCGGCCCCACAGCTCTCCACGTCTGCTGCTGCGGCCCCACAGCTCTCCACGTCTGCTGCTGCGGCCCCACAGCTCTCCACGTCTGCTGCTGCGGCCCCACAGCTCTCCACGTCTGCTGCTGTGGCCCCACAGCTCTCCACGTCTGCTGCTGTGGCCCCACAGCTCTCCACGTCTGCTGCTGTGGCCCCACGGCTCTCCACGCCGCCTGCTGCGGGGGCTCCACGGCTCTTCCACGCCGCCTGCTGCGGGGGCTCCACGGCTTTCCACGCCGCCTGCTGCGGGGGCTCCACGGCTTTCCACGCCGTCTGCTGCAGGGGCTCCACAGCTTTCCACGCCACCTGCCACTGATCTGGTCCCATTGCAGTGTATTGGAGGGTCACCCGGCCTTTTGCTCTTTGCATTGCAACTTACTGAACGACCTCATGGCCGCCCACCGGAGCCCTGGAACAACTCTGGTCCGTCAGGATGCCGGACCTTAAGAGGGGGGCTATGTCATGGTCAGCGGCCCCGTTGACTCCTCCATCGGCCTTGTTTCACACTCACTCCCTCCTGTTATTGTTTTCAGCCTCAGTTTCTCTTCCCCTGCTCTGTAATGCCTGTCACCCATCCTTCAGCTCAAGCCTGCTCCCTGCACTCCATGCCACGCCTCCTAGCAATCAGCAATGATTCCACTCACCTGTTCAGCCAGCTAGTTCACCTGCTCTGCACCCTTTAAAAGCTGCATTCTCACTCTCCACCAGTGCTGAATTATTATACCTTCCACAGTCCCTGATAGTGAAGCCTTTAATCATAGAATCTTGTTCATGCCTTGAAACCTTGCTTTGACCACGAACCTCTGCCTGTTTTTTGACTCCTCGCCTTGCCTTGCCCCATCTGGATTTATCTGCACTTCTGACCATGGAAACGACCCTGACTGCTTTTGACTTTCCCTCTGGATTCCACCTGCCACACACAGACTGAGAAGGTTAGTGACTTTTACTATATTCACAGTATCCCCTCATCCTCACCAAGTCACTAACCTCTCTGTCTTTCAAGTTTGGACTCTCACCTTGGACCCTGACTCCAGCAACCAGCAGCAAATATAATAAAAACTGTTCTTGTTTTTTGCACTCCTGTGTCTGGCTGTCTTTGAATCCAAAAACCCATTCGTGACAGAATAATTCAGCCAAAATGGATTCAAAGTCAGAACAGGAGTGGCTTTCTGGGCTTGAGGGCTCCTTGACTAAGCTGGACCTTCAGATGCAGCTAGTAAAAACCATGCTCTGGGCCAAGTTTTCTATACCCACCCCAGAGACATTTCCTCGCTCCTTGCCTGAAGCAGGTCCAGCCTCAGCTGCAGCCTCCATGATTTTCACGCCTGCTGCAGCTCTGACCACCAAGCCCGCTGCAGAGGCCCCACAACTCTCCACGTCTGCTACTGTGGCCCCACAGCTCTTCACGTCTGCTGCTGCGGCCCCACAGCACTCCACGTCTGCTGCTGCGGCCCCACAGCTCTTCACGTCTGCTGCTGCGGCCCCACAGCTCTCCACGTCTGCTGCTGCGGCCCCACAGCTCTCCACGTCTGCTGCTGCGGCCCCACAGCTCTCCACGTCTGCTGCTGCGGCCCCACAGCTCTCCACGTCTGCTGCTGCGGCCCCACAGCTCTCCACGTCTGCTGCTGCGGCCCCACAGCTCTCCACGTCTGCTGCTGCGGCCCCACAGCTCTCCACGTCTGCTGCTGGGGCTCCACGGCTCTCCACGCCGCCTGCTGCGGGGGCTCCACGGCTTTCCACGCCGCCTGCTGCGGGGGCTCCACGGCTTTCCACGCCGCCTGCTGCGGGGGCTCCACGGCTTTCCACGCCGCCTGCTGCGGGGGCTCCACGGCTTTCCACGCCGTCTGCTGCAGGGGCTCCACAGCTTTCCACGCCACCTGCCACTGATCTGGTCCCATTGCAGTGTATTGGAGGGTCACCCGGCCTTTTGCTCTTTGCATTGCAACTTACTGAACGACCTCATGGCCGCCCACCGGAGCCCTGGAACAACTCTGGTCCGTCAGGATGCCGGACCTTAAGAGGGGGGCTATGTCATGGTCAGCGGCCCCGTTGACTCCTCCATCGGCCTTGTTTCACACTCACTCCCTCCTGTTATTGTTTTCAGCCTCAGTTTCTCTTCCCCTGCTCTGTAATGCCTGTCACCCATCCTTCAGCTCAAGCCTGCTCCCTGCACTCCATGCCACGCCTCCTAGCAATCAGCAATGATTCCACTCACCTGTTCAGCCAGCTAGTTCACCTGCTCTGCACCCTTTAAAAGCTGCATTCTCACTCTCCACCAGTGCTGAATTATTATACCTTCCACAGTCCCTGATAGTGAAGCCTTTAATCATAGAATCTTGTTCATGCCTTGAAACCTTGCTTTGACCACGAACCTCTGCCTGTTTTTTGACTCCTCGCCTTGCCTTGCCCCATCTGGATTTATCTGCACTTCTGACCATGGAAACGACCCTGACTGCTTTTGACTTTCCCTCTGGATTCCACCTGCCACACACAGACTGAGAAGGTTAGTGACTTTTACTATATTCACAGTATCCCCTCATCCTCACCAAGTCACTAACCTCTCTGTCTTTCAAGTTTGGACTCTCACCTTGGACCCTGACTCCAGCAACCAGCAGCAAATATAATAAAAACTGTTCTTGTTTTTTGCACTCCTGTGTCTGGCTGTCTTTGAATCCAAAAACCCATTCGTGACACATCCATCTACTATATTATTTTTTGAGTTGAAATTACTGAAGTTCCATGATTTAGTAGATTACCTTATTTTAATGGTGATATATAAATGTCATAACAATGTACTACCCTTAAATATTCAGACACATTTTGTTAAAAGATGAAGTACTTTAATGTGTAATATGTTGAAATTTGAAAATTGAGATGAGTTACTCATTTTTTGTTACTTATAGATTATTCTTTGAATAGATTGTTTGGAAAAGGGGCAGATATAATAAGATAGTTTCTTCTTTCTGCTGCCTTTCATTTTATATTTTCTTTTTTTTGTCTTTGTTGGGTATTTATTTTGATAAAATGAATAAAGAAATAAATTAATAATAAAAAACAATATGCTACAGTCAATGTGACAACACAATCAACTTTAAACAGTTTATTTTAAAATAACACAGATGTCCGACCTAAACTTGGTTGACCCACTATGCACTGAACTCGACCAAAACATGATACACCTTGACAAAATGGCACAACTCCAGTAAACTGATTTAAAATACTCACCTGAATGGAAATGTCTGGAACAAACAAGCATGTATCTTGTGATGTTGGAGAACGTTACATCAGGACGTCTCACTGCTGATATCCATGCCATTCGTCTCCCCTCGCGTTGTTTCCAGGTAGGGAAACTATAAAACGAGAGTCCGTTTTCTATTTTTTTACCTTTTCTGTCGTGTGAACGGACATTGCATCCTATTACACAGCAATTTCGGACCATTGCTAAACTGTTGAAACCTGATTCGAACAAAATACGAGCGACCAGCAAAAATGGCGGATCGACAAAAAACTACAAAAAAAACTACCCACAATGCTGTGCGCGGTGGACCAGTGACGTCACGCTCCAAAGCTTTATAATGAACAACAAACTTTGTACAAAAGTTGACTTTGTATTATAAACATTATAGAATTTATAAAACAGTATCAAAGCAAAGCACTGCATACCGATTGTTACGGAAGCATTTAACTGCCTTTTTATGTATCAGTAACATGTGCTTAATCATAGGTTGTGTATTGGGCACTTTTAAGTGGGTATACTGACATTATTAAGCTTTTCTAGTGGGTATACTCTGTAAATTAATTTGTTTCTCATCACACTCACCTCATCTTACTTTGTACTTTGTACTCACTTCGGTAGCCAAATTCTTGAATGTGTTCAAAACTCATGTGACAAGATTGGACACTTTTGACCCACAAAAGGAAGCTAATACTTCAGTTTGACATGTCAAGATATTTTTGGAGTCTCCTTCATGAATGTAATTCTCCAACTAGTCACCATCAGTCATAGTTCAGTGAAATACAAGCTAAAAATGCACACACAAAAAAATGCAGAAGCAAATTCATGATTAAGTAATACAATCAAGAGTCTTAAAACATAGTAATTTTAGACAATTAAACCTAAATTAGGCTTAATTGCTTTGGAAACAAGGGAATGTGCTTCCATTGACCTGAGGAGTTTTCTTAGTTGATTTGAAACTGATTCATAGCTTTTTAATATTTCATTAATTAATGTTTTGTAAAATGTGTTAATTTGGGTTGAAAAATGTAAAGTATAATAAGTAGGACAACAGGTTGTTAGACATTGATGCACTAAAACAAAAGAATGGTACGTTGAGGGCACAACTAATCCAAATGGATATATTTCTCTGCTGCTATTCAACAAAGTAATTTTGATTAGAACTCATACAGAGAAACATGAAAGTAACTATTTGAATTTTATTTTAATTTTTCTGACAAGCACAGTTTAATTTCAACAAACTGTTGTTTTCCAAGTCCCTGCTGGATACTTGATTTGCATCTGATGTTGGACTTTATCCCGTTGAGTCAATCTGCTTTGTCCAAAAACTGAGTAAAGTGTGTGATTAAAACATTTTAATTACTTCAAGCTTCAAACAAGGTCTTTTTTTGTTGTTGCATGATACATTAAGCTGTCCCCTCACTGTGCAGCTTTGTACGATTAAAAAGAAAGGGTTTTGGGTATTAATAGCACAGCAGCTGACATCTCTGGAAATAAATAATTAGAATATGCTATTTTGATTTCTAGACTGTAGATACGAGGAAATTATTGTTTTGATGATTTTTTTTTAATTGTTTGCTGAAGTGTTTTTAGTTACTCCAGGACAACGTGGCACTGGGAGGAAACTGCCAATAAATGAAAGTGATTGTTTATGAACCAGCTAACTCAACATCTATAACTGGTCCACTGTAGGAAGAAACCTTTGCATCTTTCTGCAACAAAACCTTCTGGTTAACTTTACTAACATGTGAAATTCTTGAGCACAATTTAAGACAAACCCACAAACAAATATGTGAGTATTAAAGTTAAAATTGTGTATATTTTGTTAGTGTGTATTTTTTGGTTGCTGTTGATTTTTTTCCCTGCTACAATGTCTACTTGTTTTAGCTCTAAAATCCATATTTGACCTCTTGCTCTAAATTTTCATGTAGCTGGCATGTCTCTACTTTTAAATCATCCCCTTTTAGCAACCTAATTTTTGCAGTAAAACATTGCATTATCTGTTTTACTCGTCCCATCTTTTCTGGTCTTGTTTTTTTTTTTTTTTATGTTTTATTTTTATTTTACATTTCTGTGCCTCAGCTTAATTAATGCAAATGTGTGTTTTAGCTTCATAAACTTCGTTTGCGGCCTCCTGTGTGCCAGTCTTTCACCACAACTCATAACAACAAAATCATGTTTAATAACCATGTGTATGAATTTAGCAATACAGTGTAGTGTTTGTTTCTGTCAACGAGAGTTGTCAGATTCTTCTGTATTCAAGAGAACACATTATAATATAGTATAATATAGGTTATATTTAATATAATCTAATTTAAAATGAATTAATAATAAATAAAAGTATGTTTAGAGATAGAGATAGTGATGGTCAGTGGTGGCACAGAGGTTAAAGAAGGAGAGCCTGTGAGCAGAACTTCGCCTGCTCGATTCCCTGGACCAACAACATCAAAATGTGGGTGGGAAAGATGACGCACCCACAACTATCTCAACTCTCATTTGCCCCACTCTAGGCCCTAAAGCAAGGCCCTTATTCTCCACCATCTGCTTCCCCGGCAGCTCTCTGCTCCACACAGAGGGCGGTGGTAGCTCAGTGGTGAAGGGCATCATAAAAACAATTGCCAAGTCTTTATGTATGGTAGATTGCCGTGGCGACGCCTGAAGAAGGGAGCAAAATAAATAAATGTGTGTACCGGCATATACAAAGTGTACATATGTGTATGTATATGTATATATATATATA
>JBBPBX010115071.1:0-10254 GCA_038048925.1 Garcialebias charrua
CCTGTGACATGCACGAACACAAAAAGAGGAAGAACATGTTAATATAAAATAAATTGTGCATAATATC
Source organism: Garcialebias charrua (assembly GCA_038048925.1). NCBI lineage: Eukaryota > Metazoa > Chordata > Actinopteri > Cyprinodontiformes > Rivulidae > Garcialebias > Garcialebias charrua. Next base: position 68 of record JBBPBX010115071.1, read on the forward strand.
CATGAATTAGTTCCATGGCATGGCCGGAGTGAAACAGGAAGTGACAACAAAGAAGAAGAAGTGTTTCAAAATCTTTGTTTCTACAAGATGTGACTCTTCTTCATCTTTCTTTAATAGTGACTGTGAATAATGTAAAGAAACATCAGACTCTGTGCTCCTGTCTGTGTTAGCTATTGTAGCAATGATGTGTTTCCATGCAGGCGTTGTCATCTCTCCGTTCCTGCACATGCAAATATCTCCACAACTGTTCATGTGAGCTGCGTGAATTGATTCTGCCATACATCAGTAATGTTCTCTTTCCATGAATGCTTTAGTGTTTATCATGAAAACTGGATGTGGCAGGAACTTGAAGAGAATTGATCCTGTTTCCATTAGAAAGACTCTCAAACACAGAAGCCCACAACAAGAAATAAAACATGATATCATGTGTATTCATGGCAAACTGACTGAAATGTGATCAAACTATTGATTTATTCATGAAGCTTTATTTAGGCAAACCCTGTTGAGAGCACACATCTCTCTGCATGCTCCTCCTGGGCCTGAAGGCAGCCTAACATGCATGTTTTTGAACATGTGAGCCTAACATGCATGTTTTTGAACATGTGAGCTGAAGTCAATAGTCTGCAGCTTCCAACAGGATGGAGGAGAAGAGAAGAAGGAAGACTTAGAGCTCCTGCTGAGGGAGCACTGGACGAGAGCTCACTCTGAAGAGTTCACAAACACCTCTCCTTTCCTCCTGTCACATCAATCAAGTGATGCAGCACATGCAGAGAGCTGCTGTCACTTGTGGCAGTGACATGAAGAAAAGTGAGCGAGACATTTTCTTCTAAATAACATCATTTCATCATTCTCCTTTCTGGCAGCAGTAAAGAGAAGCAGGTGAAGTGTGAGAAAATAAATCAACATCAAGTGTCTGAAAGCATCCAAAGAAGAGAAAATACATGAATCATGTCCATGAAAGTGTAGGATATATGTGTGTAGTATCAACTGACACACTTTTACCTTGATTAATTACTTATTCAGCAGAATAGTAATTCACGGATTCTATTTCTTTTCAGAATTATTCATAACAACCTTGTGACCAAATGATGGACAGAGAACCATAAAGTGACAATGGAAACGTTAATTGTAGTTGGCATGCCAGAGACACTGCATTTTATTTAAAATAAAATCAACTAAAATTAACGTCATGTACACTTGATTGACTGATTTCAATTTCATGCAAATTTAACTATCGACAGATTCAAATTTAGAAACAACAGACAAGTAATAAGTTGACATATTTACTTATTCTGCAGGCACGTTAAACTTAAATTTTACTGGCTTAGAAGGATAAGTTTAAGGAGAAAGTTTAGGAGGAGGATGAAGGAATAAAAGGAGTTAAGAGTCAGGGAGTTATCTTAAAATGAGTTAACCAGGAATGACACATTCTCCGGCCGATCTCAGCTACACTTCGTACACTTGGCAAAGCATCTGACAACTTTGTTACCTCGTGAAGACGGTCAATCCCCCTTGGTCTAGTTGGTCAGTCCATTTACCGTTTTCAGTGTCTCCAGACGTATGCTTCAACTTTAGTAGTAACGGCAGTAACGGCATTTCCTGGTTTGAATTTTCAGAATAAAACTTTCCTTGGAGGAAAATTCATTCAAATGGAGCTTTTCAGCTCGAGGTCGGATTTCACAGCGAGTTTGCTATGAAAACCTTGCTGATAGAACAAAGTCATTGGCGTTTGACTGGCGTTCATCCAGCTTTCAGGAGAAGAACATAGTTTAACTTCCCTGGTGGACTAAAGAAAAGCAGGAAGTTAGGGTTTTTGTAGAGCTTGACCCAGTTAAATCCACTCCGCTCATTGGCTATTCACCAAAATAAAGGAGTGAGTTTGCTCAGGTCAGAGAGTTGAAAGTCTGAAGGTTGTGCAGGACAACAGAGAAAGATTGTTTTTAGAACAGACAGAACACAGTCGCCAGTTATAAGATAAATTTGATTAGGCTTTGATTCACGTGTTAACATTTCTAAAACAAATCTGAAAAGTTCAACTTGACATACCTTTCCACCCTGGACACAGTTTGTTCCACATATTAAGAATACATCAGCATATTAAAGAGTGACTACTCATGCAAATAACAGATGATCATAAAATGACAAAAGTTATTCTTTTGATATACTGTATTCTGAATTAACACAAATTTAAAATAAGTCTCTTCTGAAATAATGTGTCTTGATTGAAAGTATTAAAATAAAACAGTGGTAAAGTGTCCCACTGAAAGAATCAGTGAAAGGGTGCTTCAATAAAGTTCAGAGCGATGTGAAAATGTTTAAAACCAGCTCAAAGATGAAGGCTTGTATCACTACAAAAGTAAAGAAGCTGTCTTCCTTGTTGTCATCACTGCAGCATCTGAGAGTTGTGATGAAATGAAATGTCCTCTGGATATTCCTGTCAGTCTCTGGCTTTGTCCAAACAGCCGCTCCACTCTGTCCAGGACCAGGGGCCTCATGTACAAAGACTTGCGTGGACTTCTTACTGAAACGTGACGTACGGTCAAATCCAGAAAACGGCGTACGCACAAAAAAATCCAGATGTATCAAACTGTGCGTACGCCAGAATCCACGCACATTGCTTTTGTACATCACAATCAACGTGGAATTGAGTGCACATTAGAGTGGCCGACTCCGCCTTTGACACGCCTCCATATAAATATGCAAATTCATTTAAATATGCCCTGCACCAGAGGAATGTCGTCTCTGCTCTATTGCAAATCATGTCGAAACGTGGTAAAAAGAGGAACTACACAGACTGTGAACAGGAGACACTTCTGAGTGAGGTAGAGGCACGGAAAAAAGTTTTGTCTGGCACGCTGTCCTCTGGCGTTACAGCTAAGCGCAAAAGTCATGAGTGGGACAGCCTGTGTGAAGCTGTAAATGCTGTGGGGTCAGAGCAGCGAACACCGGCAGAATTTAAAAAAAAGTGGTCTGACATTAAGGTGGATGTGAAACGGAGGACAGCTGCCCATCGCCAGAGTGTATCGAAGACAGGCGGGGGGACAGGAGATGATGACATCACTCCATTTGACCGGAGGGTTGCCAGTATTGTGGGTGACACGGCCCTCACAGGTGTAGTGGATCTGCATGTGGGGGATTCGGATTGTCGCAGTAAGTAAATCAGTCAGTGTTAATTCTAAATGCCATAAAATATCTTGTTTTCATACTGGTGACTATAAGAATAAAAAATATTCAGTCATGGGATTTATTTATATTTTATTTACATGTACACATTTTATTTTGCCCTCCCTGGGCTGCCACCTTACCGTGGTGGAGGGGTTTGAGTGTCCCAATGATCCTAGGAGCTATGCTGTCAGGGGCTTTATGCCCCTAGTAGGGTCACCCAAGGCAGACAGGTCCTAGGTGAGGGACGAGACAAAGCGCAGCCCACAAGACCCCTTATGATGAATAATATAAATGGAAACAATGTTCCCTCGCCCGGACGCGGGTCACCGGGGCCCCACTCTGGAGCCAGGCCCGGAGGAGGGGCACGTTGGCGAGCGCCTGGTGGCCGGGCTTTCACCCATGGAGCTCGGCCGGGCACAGCCCGAAGAGGAGACGTGGGTCCCCCTTCCCATAGGCTCACCACCTGTGGGAGGGGCCAAAGGGGTCGGGTGCATTGTGGAATGGGTGGTGGCCGAGGGCGGGGACCCTGGCGGTCTGATCCTCGGCTACAGAAGCTGGCCATTGGGACATGGAATGTCACCTCTCTGGTGGGGAAGGAGCCTGAGCTAGTGTGTGAGGTTGAGAGGTTCCGGCTAGAAATAGTCGGACTCACCTCAACGCATGGCTCTGGCTCTGGAACCAGTTTCCTTGAGAGGGGTTGGACACTCTTCCACTCTGGAGTTGCCCCTGGTGAGAGGCGCCGAGCAGGAGTGGGCATACTTGTTGCCCCCCATCTTGGTGCCTGTACGTTGGGGTTCACCCCGGTGAACGAGAGGGTAGCCTCCCTTCGCCTACGTGTGGGGGGACGGGCTCTGACTGTTGTTTGTGCCTATGCGCCGAACGGCAGCGCAGATTACCCACCCTTTTTGGAGTCCTTGGAGGGGGTATTGGAGGGTGCGCCTCCTGGGGACTCCCTTGTTCTGCTGGGGGACTTCAACGCTCACGTGGGCAATGACAGTGAGACCTGGAGGGGTGTGGTTGGGAGGAACGGCCCCCCTGATCTGAACCCGAGTGGTGTTCTGTTGTTGGACTTCTGTGCTCGTCATGGATTGTCCATAACGAACACCATGTTCAGGCATAAGGGTGTCCATATGTGCTCTTGGCACCAGGACACCCTAGGTCGTAGTTCAATGATCGACTTTGTTGTCGTCTCATCTGATCTGCGGCCGCATGTCCTGGACACTCGGGTGAAGAGAGGGGCGGAGCTGTCAACTGACCACTACCTGGTGGTGAGTTGGCTCCGATGGTGGGGGAGGATGCCGGTCAGACCTGGCAGACCCAAACGTATTGTGAGGGTCTGCTGGGAACGTCTGGCAGAGTCTCCCGTAAGACGGAGCTTTAACTCCCACCTCCGGGAGAGCTTTGAACACGTTCCGAGGGAGGCGGGGGACATTGAGCCCGAGTGGGCCATGTTTCGCGCCTCTATTGTCGAGGCAGCTTATCGGAGTTGTGGCCGCAAGGTTGTTGGTGCCTGTCGTGGTGGCAACCCTCGAACCCGGTGGTGGACACCGGCGGTGAGGGATGCTGTCAAGCTGAAGAAGGAGTCCTATTGGGCCTTTTTGGCCTGTGGGACCCCGGAAGCAGCAGATAGGTACCGGCAGTCCAAGCGGCATGCGGCTCGGGTGGTTGCTGAGGCAAAAACTCGGGCGTGGGAGGAGTTCGGAGAGGCCATGGAGAATGACTTCCGTACGGCTTCGAGGCGATTCTGGTCCACCATCCGGCGTCTCAGGGGGGGAAAGCGGTACGCGACCAACACCATTTATGGTGGGGATGGCGTGCTGTTGACCTCAACTCGGGATGTTGTGAGTCGGTGGGCGGAATACTTCGAAGACCTCCTCAATCCTACTGGCACGTCTTCCACTGAGGAAGCGGAGCCTGGGGACTTTGGGTCGGGCTCTCCAATCTCTGGTGCTGAGGTCGCCGAGGTGGTTAAAAAGCTCCGCGGTGGCAAGGCTCCGGGGGTGGATGAGATTCGTCCTGAGTTCCTTAGGGCTCTGGATGTTGTGGGGTTGTGTTGGCTTACGCGACTCTGCAATATCGCGTGGACATCGGGGGCAGTTCCCTTGGATTGGCAGACTGGGGTGGTGGTTCCCCTATTCAAAAAGGGGGACCGTAGGGTGTGTTCCAACTATAGAGGGATCACACTCTTAAGCCTCCCTGGTAAGGTCTATTCAGGGGTTCTGGAGAGGAGGGTCCGTCGGATAGTCGAACCTCGGATTCAGGAGGAGCAGTGTGGTTTTCGTCCTGGTCGTGGAACACTAGACCAGCTCTACACCCTCAACAGGGTCCTGGAGGGTGCGTGGGAGTTTGCCCAACCAGTTTACATGTGCTTTGTAGACTTGGAAAAGGCATTCGACCGCGTCCCTCGGGGGGTTCTGTGGCGGGTACTCCGGGAGTATGGGGTACCAGGCCCATTGATATGGGCTGTTAGGTCCCTGTACGACCGGTGTCAGAGCTTGGTCCGCATTGCCGGCAGTAAGTCAGGCTCGTTTCCGGTGAGAGTTGGACTCCGCCAAGGTTGCCCTTTGTCACCGATTCTGTTTATAACTTTTATGGACAGAATTTCTAGGCGCAGCCAAGGTGTTGAGAGGATCCGTTTTGGTGGCCTTAGAATCGCTTCTCTGTTTTTTGCAGATGATGTGGTCCTATTGGCTTCATCAGCTCGTGATCTACAGCTTTCGCTGGAGCGGTTTGCAGCTGAATGTGATGCGGCCGGGATGAGGATCAGTTCCTCCAAATCCGAGGCCATGGTCTTGAGCCGGAAAAGGGTAGCGTGCCCTCTCCGGGTCGGGGAGGAGGTCCTTACCCAAGTGGAGGAGTTTAAGTATCTCGGGATCTTGTTCACGAATGAGGGAAAACTGGAGCGTGAGATCGATAGGCGGATAGGTGCAGCGTCCGCAGTGAAGGGGGCGCTGTACCGGTCTGTCGTGGTGAAGAGAGAGCTGAGTCAAAAGGCAAAGCTCTCAATTTACCGATCGATCTACGTTCCCACCCTCATCTATGGTCATGAGCTTTGGGTTATGACCGAAAGAACAAGATCTCGGATACAAGCGGCTGAAATGAGTTTTCTCCGCAGGGTGGCTGGACTCTCCCTTAGAGATAGGGTGAGAAGCTCAGTCATCCGGGAGGGACTCGGAGTAGAGCCGCTGCTTCTCCACATCGAGAGGAGCCAGTTGAGGTGGCTCGGGCATCTGGTTAGGATGCCTCCTGGACGCCTCCCTGGTGAGGTGTTCCGGGCATGTCCCACCGGGAGGAGACCCAGAGGAAGACCCAGGATACGCTGGAGGGACTATGTTTCTCGGCTGGCCTGGGAACGCCTTGGGATTCCCCCAGAGGAGCTGCTCCAAGTGGCTGGGGAGAGGGAAGTCTGGGCCTCCCTACTTAGGCTGCTACCCCCGCGACCCGACCCCGGATAAGCGGAAGAAAATGGATGGATGGATGGATGGACATTTTATTTTGCCATCAGAGGATGACACAGAAGACACGCAGTCTGCTGCCTCAGACTTTGGATGCTCCTCCAGTGTCCCTGGAACGTCTGGCACCACGGGCACCTCCAGCACACCCCACCTGCCAGCAGCTGATGTCCATCCTACTGGCCGTGTTCTGACGACAGCTGTCCTGCAGACACAGCAGGAAATAGTTTCCGGCATTGATGGCATCAATGACCGCCTGGACCAACTGATCGGAGTCCTCGCAGACATTAACAAAACATTAAATGCACTGATTAAGTGATAATGTGTACTTGCCTGTTTTATATATTTGCAATCACATTTTGCCGGGCCCTAATAGCTACCTGGGTGGGATGTACATTGAGGGGTGCAGGTTCTGGTTCCTCTGGTGGGGGCAAGCGTATGTCAGGCTGTGGTATGTCAAGTCCGTGTGCCAAATTGTGGAGGACGCCACATGTCATCACAATGCGGCACACTTTTACAGGACTATAGAGCAGCAGACCTCCAGTCCTGTCCAGACAGCGCCACCGTCCCTTTAGCAGGCCAATTGTCCTCTGGATGACTGACCGGCTGCGGGAATGGACGTCATTAAACCTCCGCTCTTGCTCAGTGTGGGGGTTGGCGAGAGGAGTCATGAGCCATGTTTTTAGTGGGTAACCACAGTCCCCTGAGAAATAAAAATAATAAATTACAAATGGGCAGAGTCAGATGCTTATCAGTTCGTAATGTGTCGCTTTTGGGTTACTTTGTGTTAATGAACGTAGCAGTGCGCTGGGCGCATTCCACACTTTACGCACGCGTTTATTTGCAGAACCGCTATTCCACACTTTACGCACACGTTTATTTGCAGAACCGCTATACACACAGAAAAAAAACAAGGGCTTGGTAGACTGCTCTGAAACTGCAGTTTAACCAGCCATTAACAGAAAGTTGATCACTTGAAGCACTGACTAGTAATGGAACTTCAAAGACAGGGCGACATGTGGGGGCGCACAGGTTCCATGCGCATAAGAGATTATAAGGATGTAAAAAGAATAATTTACTCACAAAGAAGTCACTATTTTGCGCATGCTTTTGTATCCACTCATCTAATTGCGCCCATGTGGATGTAATAATTGTTAATCATGTGTGTTTGGTGGGAATAATAATTATTTTCACATCATGAACAGTTTCTCAGAATCACCTGTAAATGTCGCCAATGGAACCAAAACCACAGAAACGTGCGTACGCCAGCCCTGGAGTTGCCGTGGGGCTGCGCACATTTCCACGTTCAGTTCTGTTTTGATACATTCGGAGTTTTGCGTGGAAAATGGCATATGCAAGGTTTTTGTGCGTACGCACCGTTGATGAGGCCCCAGGTCTGACAGAGCGCTGGGTGTCCCACAGAGTCGTCCTCTGTCTTCACCTTCACAATCACTTGCTGCTTTCTAAACTTGGTGTGCTTCATGCTGTTCACTTGTTTCATGTTGATGAGGTTGAAGTGTATGAAGAGAAACATTGAACAGATCCATGTTACGCTGCTTCTGAACAATGACTCAATCAAAACAGGTTGGAGAAACACACTTGTTTGGAAACAGCAGTGATTACATGCCATGGTTACACCAACCGTAATGGGTTGGAGCAGAACTGGGAGGGGCGACACTTCAGGCAGGAAGATATGCAGACTATAAAGTAAGCCTCACACAGACAGTGGCTCTGTGAAAACTTTCACTTCAGGAATAAAAGTTTTGCTCTGTCATAGCGTAAGTAATAAAGAATAAGAATAAAGAATAAGACATATTAACTGTGTACCCTCCCTGGCTTGTAACTGTGTACCGGAGTGTAGTCTTACACTAAATGTGTTGTTATTGGAATTGTGATGGTGTTGACGAGTTATCAGTAAGTTAAATTTGTTTTGTTGTCGAGTCTTGGACTTGACATGCTGTGCTAAGCGTGCCTGATCTGTACAGTCCATCACTTGCTGAAGTGTGGTCTGATCTAAGAACGTTGTTAGTTTTTGTTTAATGTGCTCTTCTTTGGCCTTCAAGGCCTCAATAGTAAAATTGGTTTGTCTCATCTGTTCATTCAGCAGCTGCGTCTGTGCCTTCTGAAGGATCTTGCTTGGTGCCTGCTGACCGACGATTTCAGTTCCAGGCTCTTGGGAATGATGCCACTTTGTCTGCATCTAAGGTTGAATCGCATATGGTTCCTGTAGTCTGCCCTCTTCCTAGCTATTTTCTCAAACTCTCTAACAAGTTTGAGGCAATCCTGGCCAAAGTGGTTCAAAATACCCTGATGCATGCTCAATAATCCAGGTAGAAAAATCTAAAAAAGCTAAGTCTGGTCCTCTGGACATTCAAAAAACAAAACAAAACAAAGCAACAAAAAAAAAGTAGAAACGTTTCGTCTTTCGTCCGAAAGACTTCCTCAGTCTGAGCTGCTATATTCAGCTCAGTCTTATAAATAGCACCGAGGCAGAGGAGGCTACAGCTGCCCAGTACTCTCTAAAAAAGCTAAGTCTGGTCCTCTGGGATGAGGGATGAGCTAACATGCTAACAGACCTTACTGTAAACTCTGGACCGCGCAAAGCAGTGGAAAAGTACAGGCAGAGCTGCAGGGCTTGGAGGAACAACGAGCTAACGGATGGAGGAAGATTCCACCAGCTCCCAGAAGGAAATAAATTCTTTTTATTGGGGAGTGGTGGCGCAGAGGTTAAGAAGGTGAGCTTGTGATCGGAAGGTCACAGGTTCAAGCCCCGGTACCGACAACATCAAAGATGTGGGTGGGATAAGTGAAGCGGTCACACTTGTCTCCACCCTCATCTGCCCCACTCTGGGCCCTTGAGCAAGGCCCTTAACCCCCACCATCTGCTCCCCCGGGAACCCTAGATATCAGCTCTCTGCTCCACACAGAGGGCTGTGGTTGCTCGGTGGTCTGTGGTTGTGTCAGGAAGGGCATCCGGCGTAAAAACAACTGCCAAATCTTTCATGCGACCAGTTCGCTGTGGCGACCCCTAACGCAGGGAATAAAGCCGAAAAAAAAAAAAAAATGGCTCCAAATGTATGTTTTTTTTTAAATAATTATGTAGGGTACTGTGTTAGGATAGGCTAAGTGCTTGGTAATACAGTACTGTACATGTTTATGGTGCAGTATGTACGTATGTTCCGACTTACGTCGAAATTCGGGTTACGACGCAGCGTAGGAACGGATCTCTGTTGTAAGTCGAGGACTACCTGTATATGGTTAATGGTAAATGGAGCTTATTTATATAGCGCTTTCCAGCCCCCTGTGAGGAGCCCCAAAGCGCTTTACAATACCAGCCATCCACCCATTCAGACATTCATACACCGGTAGTGGTAGCCTGCCTTGCAAGGCGCCATCCAGACCTACCGGGAGCAACTCGGGGTTAAGTGTCTTGCCCAGGGACACAACGACACATGGTGGGCGGATGCGGGATTCGAACCTCCAACCTTCCGATCAGGGGTCGACTGCCATTACCACTACACCACGGCCGCCCCATATATATATATATATATATATATATATATATATATA
>JBBPBX010115072.1:0-10254 GCA_038048925.1 Garcialebias charrua
AGATCTGCAGAGCAGGTGTTGGAGGGGTCCTCCTCCAAGACCAAGAGCAGATAACTTTCAGCTACAAATTAGGATCTCAGACTTCTCAGTACGCTGAGATTGCAGGAATCCTAATAGCTCTCCAGATGGTAGTAGAACGCTCCATCAAGACGCTAGTCATCTGCACTGACTCTAACTATGCTCGTTTGAGTTTCGCTTGTCACCTCGCTGTGTGGAAACAGAACGGTTTCCTAACAAGCGACAGAAAAGTGGTCAAACACAAAGAGCTTTTCATAGCGTGTGATCACTTGGTGACATCACATGACTTACAGATCTACTGGAAGAAAGTTCCGGGGCATTCTAGAGTCCCAGGCGATGACAAGCATTACAATGACATTGCAGATTCCTTAGCCAAAGAAGGAGCCGACGAAGGTCCTCTATGGTCCTTCGACCCCTCCTGGTTAATCAAGACTCTGTCAATACAACCTACGGTCAGGGTTATGGCAGTCACACGTGCCCAGGCCGCAGCCAGACCTGCTGACAACGCAGTCTCTGTACGACCTGCACTGACTGACCCAGACATCATCCAACTACAGAAGTCGGATCCTGCTATCAACTCCATGATACTGTACCTGATTGATCCAGACAAGAACATTCTGTCTAAAGACGACCTGGATTCCGATCCAGACCTTAAGGTCCTCTATCAGCTGCGCAAACAGCTAAAACTAATCAAGGGCATCTTAACTTTCGCTCATGGACCAACGTCCTCACCTGTGTTCGTGGTTCCCCATGACCAAAGGGGGGTGATGTTAGTTCATGCCCATGATCTCCCGTCCGCAGGACACAAAGGAGATAAAGCCACGCTGACGGCATTAAAACAAATTGCCTATTGGCCTGGAATGAAGAAGGATGTCAAGGACTACATTGAAGGGTGCGTGGTCTGTGGCCAGTTTCAGCCAACCAGACCACTTCACAGAGCACCACTGCAAAGCAGAGGCATTGCATTCCCATGGTCTGACCTCCAGATCGACTGGGTTGGACCACTCACTAAGAGCTCTAGAGGAAATAAATATTTTCTCACGGTAACCTGTGCATTCACCAAATGGGTAGAATGCCTACCAGCTCCTAACGACACAGCACAAACCACTGCTATGTTGTTAATGAATCATATATTCTCAAGGTTTGGACTTCCCCTTAGGGTGAACTCAGACCAAGGTACACACTTCACAGGTGAAGTGATGAAAGAACTGTGGAAGACGCTAGGCGTCAAGGCCAACTTTCATGTCGGCTACCACCCACAGGCTTCAGGCCAAGTAGAAAGAGCAAACAGAACTGTGGTGAGTATTTTGAAGAAATACGTGGCTGCAAACCACAAGGACTGGGACGTGAAACTCCCTCTGGTCCTCATGGCCATAAGAGCCACTCCACACACATCAACTGGCATCTCTCCCTTCGAGATGATGACCGGTCGACAAATGACTCTCCCTCTACACCTGTTGTACCAACCAGGCGACGCCGCCATGGCGACAGCCTACACCACACAACAATACATGAAAGATTTGAATGTACACCTCAGAAACACTTTTGCTTTCGCCCAGAAAAACCTGGAAAAATCCGCTGAAGGACGTAAGGCGTACTACGACCAGAAGGCCTCTCACAATGAACTCCAAGTGGGAGACAGAGTCTGGTACTATACGTTCGCCCCAGCAACCGGGAAAGGAGGGTCCGAGACCGGAACTCTCGCCCGCAAACTAATGCCCAGGTGGACTGGACCTCATCTGATAACAGACAAAGTGTCCTCAGTCGTCTACGAAATCAAAATCAGCAAAGGCCGCAAAGAGCCAATTGCTAAATGGGTACATCGAAATCAGATCAAACCTTACAAGGCGTTCAATGACTCCACAAAAGACAAAGATCTCACAAACACACCGACTTCATGGGATAATAAGGTCGTCCAAACACAAGTTAGTAAATAAACTAATCAGGTTTAAACTACCATATTTCCCACCCTATAAGTCGCATTGTCCAATTTGAACTTAGAAACGCTAAGCCTAAAACCCACAACAAAAAACTAACCTTAACAACCGTTTAAATCCACGAGATTTAATTTGACCTCGGTCATAAAGTTGAGACCTGTTTTCTTGTGTGTTGCACTTTGGAATCTGACGACAAGAGTGTGTCGAAGCAGTGAAACGTTGTTTCCTTGTTGTTTAGTCATTACTGTTGTCATTAGTTGAGATATTGTTTGGTTCTGAACACTCCCAGCCAAAAAGGTTTTGTATTAACATTGGTTAATGAATGATATGGATTTAACTATGCCAACATGCAGTTCGTTTTGTTAAATCTCAATCGTCGAAGAGTCAATGTAGTTTAAAGCTACTCAAGGTACAATAAACTACACTGGTCTCACAATTTCTAAATTGAACCGATTCGATCGTTTCTATTCTAGATTATCTATTCATTTTGATGAGTCTCGCCATAGACTTCAAAATTTATTAGGAATACCAAATCCTACGTCGTTCGTCTAAAAGACAACAGACATTTAGATCAAACTATATTTCATTTTTATTTTAGTTTAACCTAAACTAAGTAATGAATGGAGGAATAGTTTGGAATTAGAGGCCTTCGTTACAGAAGCCCTCTAAAATTCTATAGGTACAGATCCCTATACCTAATTTATAGATTTGATCCACCCCTTAATTGGTAATTGTAGCTGATCTAAACCATGATAGCTTACATACCAGGTGCATATAGGTAAGGCTTAATGTAAAATCCCAATCATAAGCCCACCTTAAAAACCACATAAATGCATGACACATAGAACCAGAGTGGCACGGACTGGAAACCAACCAGCCTTCAACCTTCGATGTGGGGACATGCTACTTCAACGTTGGTCTTCAACCTTCATCCAAGGGTCGCCTCCTCTGCGTCAATCGAGGGATCCCCTCTACATGCTGATTATGAAAACAATTGTTGCTGATCAATCAACAAAACTAATCGTTGTGGATTTACTGCTGTGGAATTACCGCTGTGGATTATAAGACTTTGCTTTCCAAGGGATCACAGACTTTGTTTGCCAAGAGTTAACAGACTCAGTTTTCCAAGGGATTAAAAGCTTTTCGCAATGGGATTACCTCCGAACAGTATGGAATTTCAAAAACTTTATGGGATTATAATTTTTGATTTTTCTTTTCCACTTGCTGGATTACTTCAAGATCAAAGACAGTTCAAGGTTTCCTTTCGTGTTGGACCCCATCCCCAAGGACTGGCGATGGCTTCCAAAAGGGGGGAGATGTAGTGGACCTACCCAGGGTCAAATTAAGGTTTTGAACTGTCCAGTGATGACCTTTACTGACCTCTCAGTAAAGCAAGACATTTACTACAAAATCATTCATTTAGCTATAATCTGATAAATATAGTCACCAAAAGAGACTATTTCTATCTTTGATTTTAGGCTGATGTGATCAAAAGAATAACTTTTGTCATTTTCATGATGTGTGCTTTTAAGCTGTGTTATTCTGTGAGAGTTAAACTGTGTTTCACTGCTGTGTCAAAGGTGCAATTAAGTCATCCAGAGACTTCTTTTAATTTTGTTAATTCAAATGTTATCAAATGAATAATTTTATTTGTAAGAGCATCAGTACATTTTAATGTCAGATAAATCAAATACTCTGCTTAATTCAAAATGTTGTACATGGAGGATTTCTCCTCTCCTCTCGAACTTGCATGTGAAGATAAAAGGAACACTTTATCTCATTCATTTTAGCTTGAGCTCAGGACAATCTAGACACCCAGAGACTTTTGTTTTTGTCCTATTTAATAATCAAGCTATTATCATTAATAGGTCCCATATGTTATGCTCTGATGACGTTTGTTTATTCATACAACAATGTTGGTAATGAGTTAAGAAAGTTCTAAATCTGCTGTATCATGAGACTGGCGTCTTAAACTAACTTTCTTATCCTTTCTGACATTTTTAATCTAACTTATGCCTCCTCTCAGTGGCTCCTGGCCTAACAGACCGAATGAGAAAGAGCTACGTCTTTCTAGGTCAAGTTAGCCTTAAAAGAGCTCTGACTTCCTGTTTTCCTTGGAGTTTGCTGAGGTCCTCAACCCCTGATGAGGTTCCCCAAAGAGCTGAATGACCACCAGTCACACGCTAAGGACTCGTCATTCAGTTAAAAGATTTATAACATGCCTGTTATAAATCTATTTCAAGCCGTGAAAAGCTTCACTTTATTGACATTCCTTTAAGGAACGTCTTATCTTGGAAACAACACCAGGAGCTGCCGTTACTTTCGGTTCGAGTCAAGGCGCACGTCTGGAGATGCTGAAAACGGTAAACGAACTGACCAAACTGGACCGAGGGAGACTGACCATCTTCACGAGGTAACAAAAGTCGTCAAATGCTTTGCCAAGTGTACCAACGTGTAGCCGAGTTCAGCCGGAGAGCTGCCATGCTTCTGGTTAAACACATCAAGATAACTCCCTGACTCTTAACTTTTCTTCCTCCATTTCTCATCCTAAATCTTTCCCTCTCTATCTAAGCTGGAAACTATTTTAAGTTAAAGAGCCACAGACTAAATATGTTTAACAGCCAATATTTATGTCTGTTGTGTTGAATTTAAGTGTGCTGACGTATTATTCTAAAAGAAAGTGAAATCATGTCAATCAAGTGTAATGGTGTTAATTTAGTTGATTTATTTTAAATAAATGATAGTGTCTCTTTGACATATCAAACTAAGTTAACGTCTTTGTCACTTAATGGCTTTGTGTATTTATCCATCATAAAGATCACAGAAATATTGGGTAAACTGAAAAAGAACAGAATCCGTGAATTTACTATTCAATCTGAATAAGTAAATTAATTAAGGTAAAGAGGTCAGTATTAATATTTACCTCCTCTTAATTCTTACACTTATAACATTCCATAAATTTTATTATTATTATTATATGGATCATACATTTAGTGCAAATTATGAACAATCAAAATAGATTCAAAGTTATTTATTCATCTACTGAACAATGTTTTTAACCTCCCAGAGAGAACAATTGCAAACAAACAAAAGTACACTTGTGTTATAAGAAAGAAAACTCAAATGTTTATTTTTTCCAAACCAAAAATGTGAACTATTCCAAACTACATTGTCCCTTTCTTTAAACTTAAAAGTCCAGCTTGAACATAAATCAAATTAAATATGTGTTTTGCCATGATTTCTAGCTTTCAAATACAAGTACCTGTACAATACTCTCATTGTAATGAGAAATTTAAGTTGGCTAAATAAATCTCCATTGCACAAATGAAATCTTTCAAGTTTTATTAAAAATGTCCACAATTCTTAAATCAAATCCAACAAAAGAAGCTGAATAATAAATTTGTGACCCATCACATCAAATAGGTTTATTTTTCAAAGTGGTTTGCGTAAATTAGATAGTAAATAAGATGAATGAATAACTTATCAAATGGTTTAAATTAAATATCTGAAATAAAATCTTCACACCAAATATCAAACCATTTTCCTGATTATTAAGACAATACGATGAATTTGTCAGGATATGCTGGTGAAGATTCTCAGTCGTCCAGGACATGATAAATCAAAAAAGCGTTCAATTCACACGCACACACAGTCTGGTTCATTGAATTGATAAAGCTTCTCGGATGAGAAGCGAAACGTCTTCTGTTACAAATAAAGTCCAGTTGATCTTAAATTGAACGCCTTTTTAATTTGTCAGGATGATCTAAGTAAGAAAATGTATTTCTAAAAATCAGTAATATATATGTTTGCTTGTAGGTCATTTTGACCAAATTTGACTTTAACCTCTGTTTGATGATGTGATGGGTCACATATTCAGTATGAAGTTCTAGTAAAACTTACCCTCTTTCAAAAACAAGGAGCGAGTAATCTGGTGATCCGACATAAATACATTCAGATAATCCTCCTTTTTAAAACATGGAGCGAGAAATCTGGTGATCCAACATGTGTTCACATACAAACTTCAGTGTTGTTTCAGAAACAGTTCTCAACCATCATTAGCAAAGCAGATCCATCATAAACATTTCTCAACCATCAGGAGCAATTGGTATCCATCATAAACAGTTTTCAACTATCATTATCAAATCACATCATCAGGAGCAATTGACATCCATCAGAAACATGTTGCAACCATCATGTATGAAAAACCAGTGCCTTAGTGTACAGTCCAGGAACTTTAAAAAGCTAGAAGCAGCACAAAAAAAGCATAGAAAATTCCCTTACTTTGATTGAAGTTGAGGTAGACAGGCTTATTAGGTGGTTCTCATGTTCAAACATGGATCAGATGGAACTGCTTAGCCATTGAGCAATGATTCAACCATGAATGATGCAGTGTTTCCCCTAGTTAACTTGCCATGGCGGGGTGCTCATCTCATCCATGATTTTTGTTGACGTGTTGAGCTATATTAATTTACGCTCTTATTGTGAAGAGCAGGAATTCTATTTCCGGTTTCCTCTGTGAGGGACTTCCCCACCTTCTTCTTCTTCTGTTATTAGTGTACGAGACGTGGTCTTCGTGTGAATAAATATTGAGTGTTCTGCCTAAAGAAAGAACCGAGCATCCTGCTTATTTTCCATCCCTGGGACGCCAGAAGCGCTGCGAACAACTCGCATCCCTTAACAGGTTATGGAGCCCAGACATCTCAAGACCCAGGTGAGATGGAAATGAGTAAAATAAGCTTGAAGAACGCGACGAAGCAACGCGACAGAAGTTTGCGCGCGAATGAGCGCATGAGGAAGACAAAGAGCTAACTAGCAAGCAAGCTAACGACACGAAGCTAAGCAAGCTAACGCCACGAAGCTATGGCGCACAGAGGAGTGAATATATCCGTATCTCCACTTCTTTTTGATGGATGTGAAGAGAAATATGATTTATGGGAGACAAGATTTCTTGCCAACTTATGGGAGACAAGATTTCTTGCCAACTTGCGCACGCTAAAGTTGAAAGAAACTATTCTGGTCGAACCAGACACCGATGACGCAGCAAAGCTAGCTGAAGACAGACGGAAAAATGAGGACTGTTATGCGGAGCTAGTTAAACTGCTGGATGATAAAAGTCTCTCGCTGATAAGGCACGAAGCGGATGATGATGGGAGGAAAGCCCTGAAAATTTTGAGAGAACATTATTCAGGGAAAAGCAAACCAAGAATAATAAACCTGTACACATCGTTGACGAAGCTCAAAATGGCGGAAAACGAGAGTGTCAGAGTTTATTATAAGAGCTGAAAACCTCATCACAGCTTTAAGAAATGCTGGTGAAAGCATGAGTGATGGACTGTTAGTGGCCATGGCACTAAATGGACTACCAGAATCCTTCAAACCGCTTGCTGTCCACATTAGTCAAGATGAAGAAAACATTACATTTACAGACTTTAAGAGAAAACTGAGAGTCTACGAAGAGACTGAACAGATGAAAACCAGAGAGTCTTCTGACAATGTGATGAAAACCTACACAAGACATAACAGACATTTTTCTAACATGAAAAATGAAGAAGAAGCAGATGTAAAATGTTACAAGTGTGGAATTAAAGGGCACAAAGCCAGAACATGTTTAAAGAGAGTGTGGTGCAACTACTGTAAGAGTAACACACACAAAGAAACACTGTGCAAGAAGAAAGGGAATCAAGATGGAGTCAGGCGAGTTTCAGAAGATCCACAAAGAGGACAAGATCAGCTTTACAAAGCAGAGCTTAAACGAAGTAAGGATCAAACAGACGTCAACTTAAAAGGCATCATGGTGGACGCCGGAGCAACTTCCCACATAGTGAATGACATCAGAAAGTTTAAAGATTTTGATGAAACTTTCCAGCCCAACTCACACACTGTGGAATTAGCCGACGGAACCAGATGTGCAGGAATGGCGCAGAAAAGAGGAACAGCCATAATCCATCTACAGGACAACAGAGGACATCACCATCGAGCGCAGCTGAGGGATGCACTCTACATGCCTTCTTATCCCCACGACATCTTCTCAGTGGCAAGAGCAACAAACGGAGGTGCGATCATCACATTCAAGAAAGGAAACAGTCACATGATCGCAAAAGATAACAGCAGGTTAGACTTTTATGAAAGTGAAAATCTCTTTTATCTGCCAACTGTTGAAATGAGCAGTGATCAATGTAAAATATGTCACGATATGCAAACCTGGCACGAAATACTAGGTCATTGTAACTATGAAGATGTAAGAAAACTTCAAAATGTTGTAAAAGGTATGGAAATCAAAGGTAACGTGACAAAACCTGAAAAACTGTGTGAAGTATGTACTCAAGGGAAATTTGTACAGAACAGAAACAGGGAAGCTGACAGAAAAGCAAAGTCACCTTTAGAAATGGTACATACCGATTTAAATGGTCCGATGAAAAACACAAGTCTAGAAGAGCATAAATATGCACAAACTTTCACAGATGATTACTCAGGTAAAATATTTGTGTATTTTCTTAAGAGTAAGAGTGACGTGGTACAAGCCACAGAAAGATTTATTGCAGATTCATCACCTTATGGTGAAATCAGATGCATTCGTTCAGATAATGGCACTGAATTTACAAGCAGAGATTTTAAGACACTGCTAATTAAGAATAAAATTAGACATGAAACTTCAGCGCCGTACTCTCCTCACCAGAACGGCACAGCCGAAAGAGGATGGAGAACTCTTTTTGACATGAGTAGATGTATGTTGATTGAAAGCAACTTACCTGTAAAACTATGGAACTATGCAGTACAGACTGCCGCCTACGTCAGGAACAGGTGCTACAGCAGAAGCACAAAGAAAACTCCATATGAACTACTCACAGGTAACCCACCTAATGTGTCAAAACTACAAAAGTTTGGGTCAACATGTTTTCCTTACAAGCAGGACAAAGGAAAATTAGATCCTAGATGTGAGCAAGGTATTTTTGTTGGATACGATAAAAACAGCCCAGCTTATCTGGTCTATTATCCAGAAACTGAGAAAGTTGCAAAATACAGATTGGTAAAATTCCAAGTCAAAACAGCTCATGAGAAACAAACTCAAACCTCTGAAATTCAGATAGAGTACTATAATCCTAACATAAACATCCAAAATGGCGATGAAAATGATGTTGAAAATGATGTTGAATATGATGTTAAAAATGGTGTTAAAAATGATGTTGGTATTGAAATACATACTGAGGTGGACATTTCACAAGAAAAGAGTGAAAGCACACAAGCAGATGAAAACACCAAAACAACAGTGAGAAGGAATCCTTCAAGAACAAAGAAGAAACCGACATACTTAGAGGACTTTGAAACAGATGATGCAGAGGACAAACTGCAAATATGCATAGACTCTTGTTACAAAGCAGTATGTGACATTCCTTCAACATACCAGGAAGCCATGACATCACCCAAGGCTAAACTGTGGAAGAAAGCTATGGATGAAGAAATGAAATCAATAGAGGAGAATGAGACATTCAGAGTCACACACCTGCCACCAGGTAAACAGACAGTGGGGGGAAAATGGGTCTACGCACTCAAAACAGACAGTGATGGAGCAGACAAATTCAAAGCGAGATTTGTGGCCAAAGGATATAGTCAAAAACAAGGAATTGACTATGAGGAGACATTCTCACCCACAGCTGAAATGACAAGTGTGAGAGTTCTTATGCAAAAGGCTGCTCAGGAGAACCTCATCCTTCATCAAATGGACGTGAAAACAGCCTACCTTCACACGCCAATAGATAAAGAGATCTACATGGAACAGTCGGAAGGCTATGAGAAAAAGATCACGGGTAATGACAGACTGGTACTGATGTTACAAAAATCATTATATGGACTAAAGCAATCTGGCAGAAATTGGAATGCTATGTTACATGAATATTTGACAGAAAATGGTTTTGAACAGAATCCAGCTGATAACTGTGTATACACTTGGGAAAGACAAAATGAAAAAGTAATCTTAATATGGGTAGATGACCTAATAATAGCAGCTAGTGATGAAAATGTGCTGAACAAGGTCAAAGACATGCTTACTAGAAGATTTAAAATGAAAGACCTAGGAAAGCTGAAATATTTCTTAGGAATAGATTTTGAGCAAACAGATGGAGAAGTCAAAATGTCACAGGAGAGATATGTGAGAAAATTACTTGAAAAGTTTGAAATGCAAGACTGCAAGGCTAGAGAGACACCTTGTGAATCAAAACTTGATTTCACAGAGGATGCTGAAAAAATGGAGCCAAGAATGTACAGAGAAGCAGTAGGAAGTTTGATTTACCTGTCTACATGC
>JBBPBX010115073.1:0-10254 GCA_038048925.1 Garcialebias charrua
ACAGCATTAACTGTTTACTAGAATCTCCGACGTCACTCAACATGGCCCGCGCGGAGAGTTTGTTGTGGTCACGTGACTGGTTGGCTTCACTTTATTGGTTACATGTCAGGTGACAACAAGTTACGCAATAATTTTGCTGCAAATATTTTTACATACCGGTACTTGAAACAAAAGTAACTGTAGCGATCGGCAGAAAGCCCATAGTAACTGAGTAAAAGTTGCGGTTTTCTCCCCTAAAATTTACTCAAGTAAAAGTATAAGTCTTTCACATTTAAACTACTCTGACAAGTACAATTTTCTCAAAAAGCTACTTAAGTAAATGTAACTGAGTAAATGTAACTTGTTCCTACCCACCTCTGCATGTCAGTACACTAACACACAGTGAACTAAAAACTCAATTTAATATACAATAAAATGACAAGTTAAACAGGTAGAATCGATAAAAAATGAAGTAAAATCAAGACTCTGTGGAGAAAACATTACCTTTGCCCAGGTGTGATATGGTTCTCAGCAGCAGGTGCACATGAGGGAGTGAAGACTTTAGTTTCTGAGAGCTGCATAAAAACACACGAGGTCAAAATAATTAGACCAAGAATGTAAATACAGTATGTGCTTTTGTTTTCAGAGGAGGTGATAACACACTTTGACTCAAACCTTCCCCTCCGCCTGGCATGTGATGCCTCTCATACGGCATCAGTGCAGTACTATCTCACAAAATGCCTGACGGATCGGAACGACCGATCGCTTTTGCCTCAAGGTCTCTAAAATGCAACCAAACGTAATTATTTGCAAATAGACAGAGAAGCGTTAAGTCTGGTGTGGGGTGTGAAAAAGTTCAATCAATATTTATATGAAAGACACTTCACTCTGATCACAGACCACCGACCCCTGGTGTCCATTTTCAACCCTCAGAAGGGTGTTCCAACCATGGCTGCAGCACGATTACAGCGATGGGCTTTGTTCCTGGGCTCACACACCTACAACATTGAATTAAAAGGTACCAAACTACATGGAAACGCAGATGGACTTTCACGTCTTCCACAAACGCAAACCACTGACGAAACTATGGATCCGGCAACGGTGTTTCACATTGCACAGATGGAACCTCTGCCTGTAACAAGTGCTCAGATAAAAAGAGAAACAAGTGGAGACACGATCTTGTCAAAAGTACTGTATATGATTTTACTGTGATTGGATGGCCATGCTCCAGTGACACTCAGTTCTCAGCATACTCCAACCGCAAAGACCAATTATCAGTAGTTTGTCAAGGATGTGTCATGTGGAGAAACCGTGTCATAGTACCACCCCTACTACAAAGAAGGGTACTGAATTCACTTCATGATGGACATTTGGGTGTGGTCAAGATGAAGAATCTTGCTAGGAGCTATGTTTGGTGGCCAGGCATAGACTGAAATAGAGAATATGGCTAAATCCTGCACTGGTTGCCAGCAGACACTGTGCCAGCCCCCACTAGCACCTGTACACACGTAGGAGTGGCCATCTACTCCCTGGCAACGCATCCATATATGCTGGTCCATGTATGGACCAAATGTTTCTGATTGTGGTTGATGCTCACTCGAAGTGGCCAGAAATTCTTACTGTAAAGCATGCAACAACAGCTAACACAATCAATATCCTCAGGTCACTGTTTGCCCGCACAGGCCTGTCTCAACAGCTTGTCAGTGACAATGGCCGTCAGTTCACTGGAGAGGAGTTCCAGTGTTTCCTAAAGAACAACGGTGTACGACACATCACGTCAGCTCCTTATCACCCCGCCACGAATGGACAAGCTGAAAGGTTCATCCAGTCATTCAAGAGGTCCATGAAAGCCAGCCGGACAGAGGGGAGACCTCTACAATTGAAAATCGACAATTTCTTATTGGCTTACAGAAACACCCTTCATGCAACAACCGGACAAACACCTGCAATGCTCTTCATGGGACGAAATTTAAGATCTCGTTTAGATCTGTTGAAACCGGACATTCGCAAGAATGTTGAGGACAAACAGTCTCTTTTGATAGAAACAAGAAGGAACAAAATCTGATCTTTTGACATTGGACAAAACGTTCTCACAAGAGACTATAGATGCCCAAGTCAGAAATGGCAGTCTGGCACAATCCTGTCACAGACAGGACCTCTGTCATACAACATAAATGTTGGAGACAACTTAGTTTGGCGCAGACATGTCGAGCAGATCCTAGATGTGAACACCCCAAAAACTCAAGAATAACCCAAGGACAAAACTCAAGAACAACCCGAGGACACATCTGCATCTCGAGACTCAGAAGAGTTTAATTTTGCTACATCCTCTGGGGTTCAGGGCTCGTGTGAAACCATCAGCCGAACCTTCCACTTCCACACAGAGCACCATGGACTCTGGTCAAACATATAGACGTTACCCTGAGAGAAATCGCAGAACACCTCAGAGACTGAATTTGTAGATTTTTTCTTTATTATATCCATTTATGAAGAAACGGTTTAAATGTTTAAGAGTAAATAATTTGCTTTGTGTTGCAAATATCTGGTTAGAGGTTTGTTCCTATTGAGCAAAAGTTTGGGTTCGTCAAAGCTGGATGGAAGGAACTGTTATGTATGTGATAAAACAATACATTGTTCATACTATTTTGTGTCCTATGTGGAAGAATACCAAGTGTGATATGGCGCGGAGGAATCTTTGTTCTGGCAGTTGGAAAAATGTCTAATAAATTATGACACGTTCCGTTGGGATTCTGTTGGATTTATTATCGTTAAGTTATAAGAAGAAATATAACAAATAGGCTTCCTTTTCTTTTTTGCTGATGATTTTAAAAACATGAATGAAACTGCAGCTTTGTTCAAATCTAGTATAAAAGACCTTTGTAAACTGTTGTAGTTTTTACAGTATACATTTACCAAAAGTCTCCCCTTCTGAGAACAGTTTCCAGAACATTTACAAAGTACTGTAGCAGGCTCTAACATGCACTTTCTGTTCTGGTTTTTTTCGCCACAAAGTTTATTTTCTCTGCTTTTAACAAAATCGTAGGCACTTGATTGCAGAAGCTCCATGCACAGAGGAGTTTCTGTTCTCTTTAAGTAGCTGAAAGCTGATATCCCGAGGTGGCTTCTGTACGGTTTGAACAGCTAAGTCCCGTAGCTTCAGTTTAGGACGCTCCCTCTCCTATGGTACGACGAGCTCACAGTAAATGTAGATGAATGCTTTTTGTTTGATTGTGGTTTCTTTGTGGTGCAGCTGCAGGCCTCACTGCAGTAAACAAAAGAAAAGAAACACAAAGAAAACCGAGTCTGAAAAGGTTCAGAAGTCTGGCTTCAGCTGCTGTTTTCTCTAATAAAACCTGAAAACAAGAAGAGAGAAAGGTGTTCAACACAAGAAGGCAACAGAAAATAAAGAAATCTGAGTGAAGGCTTACAAGAAATGGTCTGCCACAGTCCCGTTAGTGCATGCACACACTGTGAGAGCAGAGTTTGTCTTGTTCTATTGCCTTTACAGGATTCTGACAGATGTTTCATCAGCAGACTGTCAGACTTTCCGGCCCGTCTGAGCAAAAGACACTACTTCAGCTGGAAACAGGAGAAATGGCATTTACTGAGAAATTGCAGGGAGAATGCTGAGTGCTGAATGACTGTTGGAATTTACTAAAAAAAAGTTTGAACTGAGCCAGTCAAGCTAAAAGAAGCAGAGCACAAGCTAAAAGCCACAAAATATGGCCCAGGGACCCATCTCTGCCTGATGCCCTCAATAAGTTTTATGCACGTTTTGATGATCCAAACAGACCTGCTAGCACCAGACTCACCTCATCACCAGATGAAGAGCATCTCAGGGTGTCCGCAGCAGAAGTGAGAGGCAGTCTCAGAAAGATTAATCCTCATAAAGCAACCGGACCAGACAACATCCCAGGGAAAGTTCTGAAGGAATGTGCGGACCAGCTCTGTGAGGTGCTGGCTGACATCTTCACCACCTCACTTGCACTGGAGTCAGTTCCCACCTGCCTGAAGACCGCGACCATCATCCCAGTCCCAAAGAGCTCCACAGTGACTGGTCTGAATGACTATAGACCGGTGGCCCTCACCCCGATAGTCGCTAAATGTTTTGAGAAACTGGTCATGTCCCACATCAAGGCAACCGTCAACATCAATGAGGACCCTCATCAATACGCATACCGTGAGAACCGATCAACAGAGGACGCCATTTCTTCCGTGGTCCACACTGCTCTCACCCACCTGGATCAGAAAGACTCATACGTGCGTCTGCTCTTTGTGGACTTCACATCTGCCTTCAACACCATGATCCCCCAAACTCTGATAGACAAACTATCTACACTTGGACTAAGCCCCTCTATTTGTAACTGGATACTAGACTTCTTAACAGACAGACCACAGTCCGTGAAGATCCACAACTTCTCCTCCTCCACCATAACCCTCAGCACTGGCTCTCCTCAGGGATGTGTGCTGAGCCCCCTTCTGTTCACTCTGCTCACATATGATTGTACAGCCACACTTCCAGGCTGTCATATTGTTAAGTTTGCAGATGATACAGCGGTGGTGGGATGCATCACAAACAATGATGAGTCCAGCTACAGACAGGAGGTGGAACACCTGGAGAGCTGGTGCAAAGAGAATAATCTTCACATGAATGTGAAGAAGACAAAGGAGATGATTGTGGACTTCAGAAGGAACAAACACACCCACGCCCCACTGAAAATAGGTGGGTCTGCAGTGGAAGTGGTCTCCAGCTACAAATACTTGGGTGTACACATGAATGATAACCTCAGCTGGAGCAACAACACCACCAGCCTGATCAAGAAAGGTCATCAGAGACTCTACTTCCTCAGACGGCTGAGACGAGCTGGTCTGAGCAGCCCAGTTCTCACCTCGTTCTACAGGTGTGCAGTGGAGAGCATCCTGTGCTCCAGCATCAACGTGTGGCATGGAGGCTGCACAGTTGAAGAGAGGAAAGCTCTGCAGAGAGTGGTGAAGGCTGCACAGAAGTCTGTTGGAGTCAGTCTCCCCACCATCACAGACATTTACACCTCTAGATGCAGGAAAAGAGCCACCTGTATCATGAAAGACCTCACTCATCCAGCACACTCACTCTTTGCCCCACTCCCCTCAGGACGGAGGTTGAGGAGCATCAAGTGTAGAACCACTAGACTGAGGAACAGCTTCTACCCTGAGGCTGTTAGACTCATGAATAAATAAAAATAAAATTAAAATAAACACTGCAAAATATCACATCATGCTGATGCTGATCTGTTTTCTTGTTGCTGTGTTCATCTGTGTTCATCTGTGACCATCTGCTCATACAAACTCATGTTCGTGCTGCTGTTTATTCCCACTATATTAGGCTTAGTGTATTACTAGTTGATGTTTTTCTTAGTTAGTTCTCGATGTTATTACTGTTTTTCTCTTTCATTTGTTGTTGGATGTAACTGGGACCTCGTGTACATAATCTCGTTTTCATCTCATGTACCACATGCGGTGCAAATGACAATAAAGACTCTCTGACTCTGACTCTGATATAAGCTGCCATATAAGCTCTAAACATGGAAAAAGACTAAAAAGAACAGAATGGTAGCTAAATGCATCAAAATGGTTAATTAAAAGCTAAAAGTAGTATTAGATCAAGCAGAAGCGTGCTGAAGCAGATTCAAAAGAAAACAATTTGTTTGAAGGAACCGAAGAGATCGCAATTTCTTAACAAAACTAAAATATTTTGAAACGTTTCATTGTCTGTAAGTTATAATAAAAACTCAGCAGTCATTTCCTAAATGAGGTGTTCTTTTGCTTTTTTAAAGGTTGAAATAGCAGAAAGTATGCTCAAGTTAGATTGCAAATAAATATATGGAAGATTAGAATAATAACAATAACAATGTGAATACTGAATCCACATTCACACAACAAAGTAAGAAGTCATCTGATCCCAATGTGCAAATTCTTAATAAAAGCTATGATACATTTGCCCCTCTTTTATTTCTAATCCAGACACTAATGCGTCCATCAGAGTATCCCAGAGCTGAGAGGAGCTCTAAATCCCACACTTCCTGCCCTCCATCTCAGATTGCTTTATAATGTTGTTAGAGGAAGGTGTGGCTCAGCTCTGGCCTCTAACACAATTAGGATGGACTGAAAATTGAACCAGCTTTTTGACAGACTTGTTGTTTTTGTGATTGTTTTTTATTTCATGTGGTCTGCGGACAGTTTGAACAAGCCTCACCGAAGACAGCTGCACACACGCCTACTGTGGCACAGAACGTGTCCCCGCCGATCCCATTGTTTCAGATGTAAGGAAAAAGGAAGCCCGGCTTCTGATCTGAACTGGTTTGTTGATGTGAAGAGTTCAAACAGCAAGTCACAATCAAGATTAAACGTGTGTCAACAACGGACCAGATGTTAGCACACTTACAGGTTTCATGTGCATAGCAGCTAAGATGAATAAGCACGTGGTTAATACCTGCACGAGACAGAGAAGTGAACTGGCACCAGCATCAGGAAGGTCAAGCAGCTTACTGGTTGACAGGACTGTAGCTTTGGACTATTACAACCCTGTGTGCACCATCAACATTGACTACAGGAAAAAACATCTCAATGCCATGCACATGGATGCTGGAGTGCTTGATACTCTGCAACAACAACAGGACACTGTAGGAGCCTTCATCAAAAATGCAATGGGAACGTGGAAGAAAGAGGACGTCTCAGGTCAGCATCAAATGTGCATAAACCACATCCACTCTTGTTCTGTGAACCCCCTCAGCCAGATCATCCCAAACTGGTTCCAAAGTGGAACAATCATCAGTGAACATGAATGACATCAAGCTGTATGCCTAAAATAAGTGAGACATCAACTCACTGATCCACCTCACCAGGATAATGAGTCAGAATCAGAAGAACTTTATTGTCATTGTAACATTCATTCAACCTTTATTTATACAGGTTAATCCCATTGAGCCTCGGGGACTCATTTGCAAGAGAGACCTGTAACAAGTACAGTACAACAAACTTAAATGTTCCCTTATGGTGTTAAAAATATGAAAAAGATCAAAAGTGAAAAATGGATGAAAGATTAAAAAAGGGTTTAAAAACCCTTTACAAGATGAACAACACATTATTGCATTATTGCATGGAGTTATTGCTACTTCTTCTTTGTTTAACTGTTTCCTCTTCCGGGTCTCCACAGCGAGTCCTCCTCCATCTCCCTCTGTTGTCACTCCAACTACCTCCATGTCTTCTCTAACTGCATCCATCTCCTCTTTGTCTTTTTTCTGGCAGCTGCATTTCTAACATCCTTCTACCAATATACCCACTGTCCCTCCTCTAGACATGTCCAAACATCATCCTTTTGGCCACAAAAGGATGGCCCAGCACAGAAGATCAACATCATCAGGCCAGGAGTGGACTCTGTGGTCTACACTCATCTCCAGGCCAGCGGTCACTCTTTCAGGGATGAAGATGTTCACATCCTTGATAGAGAGGAACAATGGTTTGAGAGAGGAGTAAAGGAGGCCATCTTTGTGAAAAGAAACCGTCCATCATTAAACAGAGGTGGAGGCCTCCGGGTTCAACTGTCCCCCTCTTACAATGCTGTTATTGCTAGTATCACTCAGCCCTCTGTGAATAGCAAACAACCATCAGGGTGCTAACGATCCATCGTTAGGCTGATGGTCCTCCTTGATCATGTGAGCAGCTGGTTTCAGCTGTCAGCAGCAAACTGGTTGATCCACTGTGAGAGGGTGCTATTTATAAGACTGAGCTGAACACAGCACCTCAGACTGAAAAAGTCTTTCGGAGGAAAGACGAAACGTTTCTACAATTTATTTTTTTTACCCGTCCAGAGGACCAGGCTTAACTTTTTTAGTTCTTTCTCCTGTCTTTTTGTCTCTGTCTCCAGACCATACAACATAGCTGGTCTCACCACTGTCTTGTAAACTTTTCCTTTGACCTTTGCTGACACCTTTTTGTCACAAATCACTCCTGAAACTTTTCTCCATCCACTCCATCCTGCCTGGACTCTCTTCTTCACCTCTTTACCACATTCCCCATTTTCCTGGACAGTGGACCCCAAGTACTTGAAGTCCTGCACCTTTGTGACCTCTGCTCCTTGTAGCCTCACTGTTCCACCTCCTCCCTCTCATTCACACACATGTACTCTGTCTTACTACGGCTGACTTTCATTCCTCTTCTTTCAAGTGCATACCTCCACCTCTCCAAGTTCTCTTCCACCTGTTCCCTGTTCTCACCACAGATCACAATGTCATCTGCAAACATCATAGTCCATGGGGATTCCTGCCTGACCTCATCTGTTAGTCGGTCCATCACCAGAGCAAACAAGAAGGGGCTCAGAGCAGATCCTTGATGCACTCCCACCTCCACCTTGAAGCTATCTGTCACTCCTACAGCACATCTCACCACTGTCCTGCTGTCCTCATACATGTCCTGCTGTCCTCATACATGTCCTGCTGTCTTCATACATGTCCTGCTGTCCTCATACATGTCCTGCTGTCCTCATACATGTCCTGCTGTCTTCATACATGTCCTGCTGTCCTCATACATGTCCTGCTGTCCTCATACATGTCCTGCTGTCTTCATACATGTCCTGCTGTCTTCATACATGTCCTGCTGTCCTCATACATGTCCTGCTGTCCTCATACATGTCCTGCTGTCCTCATACATGTCCTGCTGTCCTCATACATGTCCTGCTGTCCTCATACATGTCCTGCTGTCCTCATACATGTCCTGCTGTCCTCATACATGTCCTGCTGTCCTCATACATGTCCTGCTGTCCTCATACATGTCCTGCTGTCCTCATACATGTCCTGCTGTCCTCATACATGTCCTGCTGTCCTCATACATGTCCTGCTGTCCTCATACATGTCCTGCTGTCCTCATACATGTCCTGCTGTCCTCATACATGTCCTGCTGTCCTCATACATGTCCTGCTGTCCTCATACATGTCCTGCTGTCCTCATACATGTCCTGCTGTCCTCATACATGTCCTGCTGTCCTCATACATGTCCTGCTGTCCTCATACATGTCCTGCTGTCCTCATACATGTCCTGCTGTCCTCATACATGTCCTGCTGTCCTCATACATGTCCTGCTGTCCTCATACATGTCCTGCTGTCCTCATACATGTCCTGCTGTCCTCATACATGTCCTGCTGTCCTCATACATGTCCTGCTGTCCTCATACATGTCCTGCTGTCCTCATACATGTCCTGCTGTCCTCATACATGTCCTGCTGTCCTCATACATGTCCTGCTGTCCTCATACATGTCCTGCTGTCCTCATACATGTCCTGCTGTCCTCATACATGTCCTGCTGTCCTCATACATGTCCTGCTGTCCTCATACATGTCCTGCTGTCCTCATACATGTCCTGCTGTCCTCATACATGTCCTGCTGTCCTCATACATGTCCTGCTGTCCTCATACATGTCCTGCTGTCCTCATACATGTCCTGCTGTCCTCATACATGTCCTGCTGTCCTCATACATGTCCTGCTGTCCTCATACATGTCCTGCTGTCCTCATACATGTCCTGCTGTCCTCATACATGTCCTGCTGTCCTCATACATGTCCTGCTGTCCTCATACATGTCCTGCTGTCCTCATACATGTCCTGCTGTCCTCATACATGTCCTGCTGTCCTCATACATGTCCTGCTGTCCTCATACATGTCCTGCTGTCCTCATACATGTCCTGCTGTCCTCATACATGTCCTGCTGTCCTCATACATGTCCTGCTGTCCTCATACATGTCCTGCTGTCCTCATACATGTCCTGCTGTCCTCATACATGTCCTGCTGTCCTCATACATGTCCTGCTGTCCTCATACATGTCCTGCTGTCCTCATACATGTCCTGCTGTCCTCATACATGTCCTGCTGTCCTCATACATGTCCTGCTGTCCTCATACATGTCCTGCTGTCCTCATACATGTCCTGCTGTCCTCATACATGTCCTGCTGTCCTCATACATGTCCTGCTGTCCTCATACATGTCCTGCTGTCCTCATACATGTCCTGCTGTCCTCATACATGTCCTGCTGTCCTCATACATGTCCTGCTGTCCTCATACATGTCCTGCTGTCCTCATACATGTCCTGCTGTCCTCATACATGTCCTGCTGTCCTCATACATGTCCTGCTGTCCTCATACATGTCCTGCTGTCCTCATACATGTCCTGCTGTCCTCATACATGTCCTGCTGTCCTCATACATGTCCTGCTGTCCTCATACATGTCCTGCTGTCCTCATACATGTCCTGCTGT
>JBBPBX010115074.1:0-10254 GCA_038048925.1 Garcialebias charrua
GCAGACTGGGGGTACTGGTTGATTACTGGTTGGGGAGATGTGAGAGTAGCACGCTGACTACAGGGTGACTGGGGGCGAATGAGAACTGGCAAAGAGGTCACAGAGAAACAAAACAGGAATCATCACAATAAGAAAACAAACGCAAAGAGAACCCTAATAAAAGTACTAAACATACAAAAAACACACAAATCATCACATGTACTGTACTTATTCAGAAATTCATGAAAATCCTTTGATTGACCTTGTCTTAGAATTAGACAAATAAAACCCAACATGAACTGGTGCACTGCACATATCAAAGAGTATCAATCATCCATCCATCCATCCATCCATCCATCTGTCCATCCATCCATCCATCCATCCATCCATCTGTCCATACATCATCCATGCATCCATCCATCCATCTAGCCATGCATCCATCCATCCATCCATCCATGCATCCATCCATCCGTCATCCATCTATGCATCATCCGTCCATCTGTCCATCCATCCATCTGTCCATATATCCGTCCATCCACCATCCATCCAGCCATCCATATGTCAAGCATCCATCCATCTATCCATTCATCCATCCATCTATCCATCCATGCATCCATCCATCTGTCCATCCATCCATCCATCCATCCAATCATCATCCATCAATCCATCCATCCATGCAATCATCCATCTGTCCATCCGTCCATCTGTCAATCCATCCATCTGCCCATCCATCCACCCATTATGTTTACCCACTTCTTCCTTTTGGAGTTGCGGGGGTCACTGGTGTCCATATCCATCCATCACTGTGGGAGAGGCAGGGGACACCCTGGACAGGTCTCCAGTCCATCACAGGGACACATAGAGACAAACAAGACAAACAACCATTCACTCTCTCACTCACACCTAGAGACAATTTAGAGTCACCAATCAGTCTAACATGCATGTTTTTGGTTTGTGGGAGGAAACCCACGCATGCACAGAGAGAACCTGCAAACTCCACCCAGAAAGGCCCCCGGCCGGGATTTGAACCAGGGACCTGCTCGATGAGAAACAACAGCTCTATCAACTCTACGACCATGCTGACCCATATTTATTTTGCAAAATTAGTATGAGGAATAGAAGTAGCAACAACAACAAAAAAAGACGAAGCAATGAATTGAAAATAGCCTTTTTAATAAATTTATGTCTGTTTATTACATTCTTTTAAAAAATATTTAAAAAAAATCAGCAATTTATTACATAGCATTTTTGCAATTTTCATTTAATTTATATTGTTTGAATAATTTGTAAATTCTTGCGTTCATAAACGTTTTCTCTACAAGGACCCAACTCCCTGCAGGAAGTAGTTTCCTCAGAATATAACAACCCGTCTGTGTTCTGCTGCAGTGAGACAGCTGCTTTTCCTCACCACCACTGATCACAACACGTGTTTGAATTTCCAGAGTTTCAAGGCCCACTGATAGAGCCTCATCAATAGTTTCCAGTCTTTTCAGCAGCTCCTGAGCCCTGTTTGAACAAGTAACCAATCAGAGCAGTGAATGGCCTGCTTACGCACACTTCCTGCGGCTGAAACGCATCTCTTTAATTAGATCCACTTCTTTCATGGCAGAGCAAACAGCAGCATAATGCTGCCTGCTGACAGGTTCACAGGAGCAGGACGGAGCGACTGCAGCAACACCTGTCCCTTAAAAATAAACAGACTTTAAAGCATCTATCAGGGGTTTATAACAACAATGTACATTTAACATCTTTTTAGATTAGATTATTTATAATGACAAATATATTTGAATATTATATATCAGGAGCAGTGAAATATTAAAAAAAAAAGCCACATTCTTCAGTAAAAGCAACAAAACGTTTAAAAAAGCTTACAAACATTTTAAATAAATATACAATAATTAATTTAGTCATTAATATTATTTATTTATTTCACTGTATTTCCTGCCTTCCATTTTGTACTTCTTTAAGCCCAAAAGCAAAAACATAAAATCAAATAGATACAAATAAAAATAACATAAAATAAAATCAGAAAAAATAAAATAAAATTTTAATTACATAAAATTAGCATACAGCTCAAAAATAATTTTACTTCCTGTGGCAGCTCTGCTCTTCCGTAGAACAAATTTTATGGGAACATAAATTTGTTCACTTCCATTAAATGAATAAATCATAGTTTGCCTTCATATTTTTCTTTGGCACATAGCTCAGGAGAAATATAGATAGTGTGGGTAAAACATATCAAATTATAGATAGGAGATTAGATTAAGATAAGTTTTCATTTCTCATGTAACCTTTAAATTGTTTTGTTTTTTATATTAGTTTAAAAAAAAAGTGAAACAGATGCTTTAAGAGTCCCAGCTGTTCTACTGAGAACAGTTGGGACAAAGACAGCATGGTTAAAGATCTTAAACTCTAATAAACCATCATCATCAATTACAGGTTGTGCAAATAGTATTTTTCTAAATGGAACTAACAAAGAGGAAATAATGAATGTAGTAAAACATCTTACAGACAAGAGATCGAAAGACTGGGTGGACATGGATATGATGTTTGTGAAGGACATAATGAGCCATGTTATTGAGCCGTTCACATACATATGTAACTTATCATTTTCAACAGGAATATTTCCAGATAATATGAAAGTAGCTAAGGTCGTTCCTCTTTTTAAAAATGGTGATAAATGTGTATTCAACAATTATAGACCTATATCCTTGTTACCACAGTTTTCAAAAATTCTTGAAAAACTATTTGTAAACAGACTAGACCAATTTATAGATAAACAAAATATTCTAAGCAACAGTCAGTATGGGTTTAGAGCAAAAAACTCTACATCAATGGCTCTCATGGAATTAATGGAACAAATAACTACTGCTGTCGATCAAAAACAATATTGTATCAGTATTTTTGTTGATTTAAAAAAAGCATTCGATACTATTGATCACACCATTCTCCTTGAAAAACTGAACAAATATGGTATTAGAGGACCAGCATTACAGTGGGTATCTAGCTACTTAAAAAATAGGAAACAATTTGTACAAATAAATGATGTAAGATCTGACCTCTGTAATATCACATGTGGAGTTCCCCAAGGCTCTGTACTTGGACCAAAGCTTTTTATTTTATATGTGAATGACTTGGTAAATGTGTCAGGACTCCTTAAATGTGTACTTTTGCTGATGATACCACTTTTTTCTGTTCAGGTGAAGATATAGAACAAATGTTGGAATTGATAAAGACAGAATTTGTCAAGATACAAACTTGGTTTAAAATAAATAAATTATCATTAAATCTAGAAAAAACTAATTACATGATATTCGGTAATAAAAAGAAAACTGTTGATGTTCCACTCAAAATTGAGGATGTTGAGATTTGTAGAGTGAGTGAGGTGAAGTTTTTGGGTGTTATCATTGATGACAAACTGACATGGAAACAACACATAAATTCTGTAAGAATAAAAATAGCTAAATCGATTGCAGTACTGTACAAAGTCAGAGACCTATTGAATGATAAAGCTCTGTATTTGTTGTATAACACAATCATTGTTCCACACTTAATCTATTGTATTGATGTTTGGGGGAATGCGTGTAAAACAATCACAAAGCCTATTTTTGTATTACAGAAAAGAGCTGTAAGAATTATCACTAGAAAGCATTACCGTCATCCATCAAGTACATTATTTTATCAACTGAAGTTATTAAGTTTATGTTTATGTTTATTAAATTTGTTCATTTTTTTACAAAAGAAACAATACAAGGCAATCTCATAATGATAGTGTACAAAATGTAAAAAAATGAAAGGTGGCAGAAAGAAGAATAAATCTTATTATATCTGCCCCTTATCTCCAACAATCAGATTAAACAACAGTAGTCAAACCATGTAAACAATAATAATCTTCAACCAACTTTTTCCAACAATCAGGTTAAACAATAATATTCTTCAACCAACAGTACAAAATGACTAACTCTTTCTAATTTTCTAACTAATACTAATACAGTACAAAATGACTAACTCTTTCTAGTTTTCTAACTAATACTAATACAGTACAAACTGACTAACACTTTCTAATTTTCTAACTAATGCAATACACATTACGTTATTTCACATATATTTTTTTAACATATTTGTTTTGATCATTTTTTTAAATGTAAACATTGACTTGGCATTTTTAACTACATTCTCCAAGCCATTCCATAATCTAATTCCCTGAATTGAGGTAGATTTGGTTGACTATAATATTTTATCAGTTATGTATAGAGCTCAAAATAATGCATTACCTTTAAATATCCAAATGCACTTTGTTAAAAGACAAAGTTGTTATAATCTTAAGGGGACAGAGTTGTTTGTAAAACCACAATTCAGAACCAGTTTGAAGGGACGTTCTACCTCAATCCAGGGAATTAGATTATGGAATGGCTTGGAGAATGTAGTTAAAAATGCCAAGTCAATGTTTACATTTAAAAAAATGATCAAAACAAATGTGTTAAAAAAATATATATGAAATAGCGTAATGTGTATTGTATTAGTTAGAAAATTAGAAAGAGTTAGTCATTTTGTACTGTTGGCTGAAGATTATTATTGTTTAATCTGATTGTTGGAAAAAGTTGGTTGAAGATTATTATTGTTTACATGGTTGATTATTGTTGTTTAATCTGATTGTTGGAAGTAAGGGGCAGATATAATAAGATTTATTCTTCTTTCTGCTACCTTTCATTTTTTTACATTTTGTACACAATCATTTATGAGATTGTCTTGTATTGTTTCTTTTGTAAAAAAAATGAACAAATTTAATAAACATAAACATAAACATGTTCTGCTTTGTTTTGGTAATATCTCATTGATTATTTATTATTTAGTTGAAGGATAAAGCTTGAAGTAGATCCTGATGTCAACTTCTCAACAGATTTTTTTCCCCCCAGTTAAACTCAGTGCAGTGGATGTGTGATGTTGTGAGATTTCATGAAGAGCACGCTTCATTGTGAGCTTGTTGACACAGAACGCACAGCGAGGGGACAGGAAATGAGCTGAACAGAGCAGTGGTTGCTGCAGCTCCAGCTCTGTGTGTTTTTATGACCACACCATGACCAGATGGTGCAAAATCAACCAAACATGAAGAGAGGTGAAGCTGCTCAGGTGATCCTATGCTGCTACAGCAGGAACACTTGATCTTCTACAGCAGGAACACCTCAACATGGCCACACCTTAGAAAATAACACAATCATCCATCCATCTATCCATCCATCCATCCAATCATCCATTTGTCCATCCATCCATCAATCATCCATCCATCCACCCATCCATCTGTCCATACATCATCCATCCATCCATCCATCCATCCAGTCATCCAATCATCCATCCATCCAATCATCAGTTCAGGTGTTCACCCATCATCCATCCATCCATCTATCCATCTGTCCATACATCATCCATTCTATCAGCCATTCGTCAATCCAATCATCCATCCATCCAGTCATCCATCCATCCATCCATCCATCCAATCATCCAGCCATCCAATCATCAGTGCAGTTGTTCATCCATCATCCATCCATACAATCATCCATTCATTATCCATCCATCCATCCATCCATCCATCCATCTGTCCATACATCATCCATCCATCCATCCATCCATCCAGTCATCCAATCATCCATCCATCCAATCATCAGTTCAGCTGCTCATCCATCATCCATCCATCCATCCAATAATCCATTCATTATCCATCCATCCATCCATCATCCATCCAGTCATCCAATCATCCATCCATCCAATCATCAGTTCTGCTGTTCACCCATCATCCATCCATCCATCCATCCATCCATCTGTCCATACATCATCCATTCTATCAGCCATTCGTCCATCCAATCATCCATCCATCCAGTCATCCATCCATCCATCCATCCATCAATCCAATCATCCATCCATCCAATCCTCAGTTCAGCTGTTCACCCATCATCCATCCATCCATCCATCCATCCATCTGTCCATCCATCCATCCATCTGTCCATCCATCCATCCATCCATCCATGCATTATCTACAGCTTGTTGTGTAGTCAGGTTGTAGGCAGCAGTTTAAGGACTTTAATTCAACACATTTTCAGCATTCAGGCATTAAAATGTTTGATTAATTCAGGACATGCATGTACTGTGATTTTAGAGTTTGCAACTTTTATATCAAAAAAGGCGTTCAATACAGAAACAACTGGATTTTATTTGTAACAGAAGACGTTTCGCTTCCCATCCGGGGAGCTTTTTCAATTCATTGAGGAGACAGTGGCCCTCATGCATGAACCGTTCGTACGCACAGATTTGTTCTTAAACTGTGCGTACAAGTGATTTAGGATCATTTGTGGCATTCAACAATGTTTTCGTATCCTACGATTTTCTTCAGATACGAACAAAATTTACGAGTGGTCCGGACCTGTCGTATAATTTAGGAGCGTCAGTCTGCTGTCATCCAGACGGATCTTCTCCACGAATAACTTCATATTTCGTTATTTAGAAAATATTTTGGGTTTAAAAAAATCACGCACCATAATTATTCTTGACAATAGGTTATTCTGTTTGAATTAGAATTATAATTTTAAGTTTAATTTGTCTGGTGTGTCGCGCAGGCTTCAGTGAGTCGTGCGCTCCCCTTGGTCATCAAAGCCGCTCCTCATATTAACACCCAGGTACATAAAATTCCCATACACCGCCGCAGAACAAGTACGAATTAAGACTGATTTTCATGCTATTGCTGGACTGCTGTGCCAAACACCATCGGAGCAATAGATTATTATATCTGATTCGAAATATAACCTGCAGAATGTGGTTGCGCGATGACCAGGAGGTGCGCGCATGACACATTTGTGCTGCAAAACATGTTGGCACGCGTCTTGCGCAGCGTGGCATTTATTGTCCATCCATCTCGCAGACTGACCACCTCCTGTCCGTGCTGCGGCGAGACGTTTGTTTGAAGCCATTTTCAGATCAAACCATTTATTCTTGATTTCTGATACTGTACGACCCACGGGACACACAACATATGCACTACAATATTAATATGAAGTTAACTGTAGTTTCGAGACATTTTAAAATGCTTCTGTTCAAAAACACATCCGACACTTGCGGGGGGTGGGGGGTAGCGGTGCGCTCTTCTGAATAAGTGAAACTATAATGTAACACAGTACACTAAAATTAGAGATATTTGACCATCCGACACTTGCGGGGGGGTGGGGGGCAGCGGTGCGCCACGGCTCTTCTGAATAAGTGAAACTACACAGTTGTTTACACTAACATTAAAAATATTTGACCATCCGACACCTGCGGGGGGGGGGTGGGGGGTGGCGGTGCGCCACAGCGCGACGATGAGAGCAGATCTCCGAACGCGTGAAGTTCCTCCTTTTACTTCTTGAGTTTGAATGAATGGACACTTCCTGCTGTCAGAAGGCAGGAAGCGTGGCCTTATATGGTGTTTTGAGGGGTGGGAATTATGTAAATGACCTCTACGCGTGCACGCGCAGCTGTTTAGGACAGGTGGGATTCATTAAATTTACGCAGCACACGTTTCCTCAGGATAGAAGACTTTGTTGAATCTGACGTGGCATGTTCGTACGAACGCTTCGTACGAACAAAAGTAGGAGAAATTTAGGATAAAAATACGAACATTTTCGTGAATGAGGGCCACTGAGAGAGAGTGAAGTTATAAAACAGGCTAAGCCACTGACACGCACCAACATATGTTAATTGGAAGCTAACACACACACATACTTGGGATAACACGTGCCTGTGACCCATTCAAAGTTCAGTGTGTGAAAGCAGACCTTACAGAAACACACACACATCCTACTGTATGTAAATTGACAAATCACACTTCACACATTGATAGCAGGGACCTGTCAAAGTCTTTGTTAGTCTAATTCACAAACGAAGCTCCTCTGTTCTCATCAGGTGAGAAACGTCTGGGAATCAGCTGCAGGGCCGCACCATAAGTTTTAGAAAGTTGAAATCTTAGACCTCCTCCAACGATGGTTTCTCTCGTTTTACATAAACCGCCTCCTTCACACCCCTCTCAAACCACCTGTGCTCTCGGTCCAAAATATGTACATTCTGGTCCTCAAAAGAGTGTCCCTTGTCCGTCAGGTGGAGGTGAACAGCTGAGCTTTGTCCAGAGGAGGAGGCTCTCCTGTGTTGGGACATTCTTCTGTGAATGGGCTGCTTTCTCCAATGTAGAGGTCTGGACAGTCCTCGCTGCACTGGACTGCATACACAAAATCCTTCTGAAATTCTCTGAAACTCCAGCCACATAAGATGAGAAGATGGGAAGCGAAACGTCTTCTGTTACAAATAAAGTCCAGTTGTTTCTGTATTGAACGCCTTTTTTGATTTATCATGCCCTGGACGACTGAGAATCTTCACCAGCATGCAACTTTTATACATTTTAAAATTATTATCTTTTTACAGTAAATCTACTTTAATTAAAGTAAATGTCTTATTTTTTGTTTGTTTGTTTTAGCATTTACATTTTTATTCCCGTTGTTATTGTGTGTTAATGTTAGGCTTTATTTACTGTGGTGTTAACTTTACTTTTTAGCTACTGCTGTCCTAACTTTAGCTTGTAACCACTATTTTGCTACATTTAGCTATAGTTTTTTTAATAATTTTAGTTTTAAGCTATGGTTTTGTTTATTCTAGCTTTTAAGTACAATTTTCCTTTTATTTAACGTAAGCTTTTAGCTTTTAGGTGCTACTTTGCTAGTTTTAACCACAAGTGTAATTTTCCTTATTTTAGCTCTTGTTACTGTTTTGTTCATTTCAGCTTTAAGCTATGGTTTTGATGGTTTCAGCTACTACTGACTCTCACTTTTAGTGGGCTTTGTTCATTTTTAGATTTGACCTTTTTGCTCATTTTAGCTATTGTTTTTCTAACTTTATTTTTAACTTTCACAATTTAGTTTCCTCTTCCTAAACATGTTTTAGCAAAGTCCTTCAGTACTGCTTTCACACTGCATTTTTTGCATAAAATGCAAGTTTTTTTAGTTTCTTTTTTTCTTTTATTAAATGTAAATTATTGTATGTCGTCTAATGCTAATATATCACTACATAAACATCCTTCTTTTATGTTTCATATCTAATAATTGATTAGCTTGAATAATAATAGTAAATTGCTGTTATTGTAAGTGGTGTGTCTTCACTGAAATGCAACACAAAAACTTCTACGAAGAGGCAAAACATCATGTTCTCTTTCGAGAACATTGAATCTTGTGAGCAGCGATGAAAGGAAACTAAATAAATGTCATTTTACGTTAACATCAGACAGACAGCTTTCAGTTCCAGTCATGTGGAAAGTATAATGCACGTAACACACACGAGGCAGCTGGGTTGTGTTCATGAAGTCAGATTAAATCAAGTTTTTCTGAAGACTCGGTTTGATGATGAAGTTTGACGGGGCAGCTGGAAACATCTGGGCTCCAACCTGATTTCTGTGACAGGACTC
The DNA here is from genome assembly GCA_038048925.1 of Garcialebias charrua. NCBI lineage: Eukaryota > Metazoa > Chordata > Actinopteri > Cyprinodontiformes > Rivulidae > Garcialebias > Garcialebias charrua. Next base: position 9,452 of record JBBPBX010115074.1, read on the forward strand.
ACCTGCCAGCGAGGCCTGCAGCAGTGTTTGTCTGCAGCAAGCAGACAAAATGACTCTGAGTTCATTTAGGATGCAATCATGGCACGGCCATAGGCCTCGCCGGACCTCATCGAGGTGCAACTTGTTCATTATACCCGCAGTCCCATCGTAGGATGCTTTCTGTCTCCCACGTACAACTGGATCACCTTGGGATTTCCATTAGAAAGAGTGTTCTGCATATCAATCCAGGCCTTAATTAAAAAGCTGTTATATTCAGTGGCTTCATAAGCTGCCTGGAACTGCACAGGTTTTTCCTCCTCTTCCTCCATGAGTGGGTGAAACGCTGCATTTGGAAACCAAATGAGATCATTGTTGCCGGGCCCGGGCCTTTCATCCCATCTTTTTGTCTTTACTGACTGTCACCCTTTAGTAAACACTTGATGTTGTCATCAGCATTAGCACCATTACTCATATGCTTAAAAAAGGTGACTCAACGCAATTTTGTCTCATGTGGAAATTATGAAACACACCTGGGGAGCGTTCAGTGTTGTAAGATATAAACAAGTAAACAGATGGTAATGATTTGTTGTAAATGTCTTGTTACGTACAAGAAAACAAAAAGAGATGTTTGACGAACATCATTATCAAATGAAGTTTGTAATTACAATTGCTGCTGTGAAAATGATTATACTTGAAACAACAGATCTTTGAAGGGGATTCTGTGGAAGGGTTACATAGAAATATCTGTTTGGAGAAATTATTTTGTCTGACCAGCTTGACAAGACAACGTCCAGTCCAGGGGACTGTCACATATATATACACAT
>JBBPBX010115075.1:0-10254 GCA_038048925.1 Garcialebias charrua
TCCCATTGGCCATCTCCACCAAGTAGGATCTTGGCTCTCTGGTCTTACAGATGACTTTGGCTGGCGTCGTCCATCCTTGGTCTCCATCCAGCTTCACTTTAACCTCCTGACCTGGTTGCAGCTCAGGAAGTGGACGAGCTGAATGTCTTCGGTTGTAGAAGAATTTATAAGAGTCTTTAGCTGCAGCATCCTTTTGATACACCATGTCCTGATTGACTGGACAGGGCAACAATGTCTTTTCTAGAGCTGGAACAGTGGTGCGGATTTGGCGTCCTGTCATAAGCTGAGCTGGACTCGCGCCGGTTGCTGTGATTGGTGTAGAGCGATAGCTCATTAAAGCCAAGCAGGGGTCAGGTTGTTTAAGGATGTACTTGGCTGTTTGGACTGCTCTTTCTGCAGCCCCATTTGACTGTGGATAATGAGGACTCGATGTTATGTGGGTGAATCCATAGTTCTGTTTAAAGTCTTGGAACTCTGATGATGTGAACTGTGTTCCGTTGTCGCTGACTAATTCCAGCGGGATTCCCCATCTCACAAACATGTTTTTAAGCTTGTTGATGACCTGTCTGCTTGTAGTGGTAGTGAGGGGAGCAATCTCAATGTCTCTTGAAAAATAATCAACAACTACCAGGAAGTTCTTACCCTCATGCACACACAGGTCAGCTGCAATCCTCTGCCAGGGGCCATTGGGCAAGGGTGTAGGCACAAGAGGTTCACGTCTCTGTGTGGGCTTGTGCTCTCTGCAAAAGTTGCATGATCTCACTTTGTTTGTAATTTGAAGTCCAATATTGGGCCACCACACTGTTAATTTAGCTCGCTCTCGACTTTTAGTCAGTCCTTGGTGACCTTCATGTAGTTGATCCAAAACATTAGGTCTGAGAGCTGTGGGGATTACAATGCGATCATGGTAGAGCACTAGACCCTCTGACTCTGAAAGATGGCTTCTGGCTGCATAGAAGCCTTGCAGCGGTGAACTCTTTGCCACTCCTCGAGGCCAACCCTTTCTGATGAAAGTGATTATCTTCTGAAGTTCTGTGTCCGGCTGGGTGGCACTGCAAATTTCCTCCAACTTCTGTGACTTTATAGGCTTGCTGGCAACTACGTTGTTTACATAAGCCTTGACTTGACTCTCAATGTTAGACTGGAAGTTTTCTTGCAGCGGGTGTCTTGAGAGTGTGTCTGCCACCACTAACTGTTTACCAGGAACATGTTCAGCAACAACATTAAATCGCATTAGGTGCATTAACAGTCTCTGACACCTCAGTGGTGTTTTGTCGAGGTCATATGAGTTTATTAAAGGAACCAATGGCTTGTGATCCGTTTGTAAACGTACGTGGCCCATCCCTTGAATGTAGCGGGCAAAACGTTCACAGGCCCAAACAGATGCCAGACACTCTTTTTCGATCTGCGAATATCTTTTCTCTGCATCTGTGAGTGTGCGTGAGCAGAAGGCAATGGGCCGCAACTCCCAGTCGTGGTCCTGTAACAGTACAGCACCCAGGACATAACTGCTGGCATCTGCACTGACAACTGTTGGATGGCCCGCATCATAATAACAAAGTGCTGGCGCTGATGCGAGCATTATTTTTGTTTTGCTGAATGCTTGCTCCTGAGACTCACCCCACACCCATGCAGTCTCTTTTCTGAGTAGATTGGTGAGTGGATGCAGCATGGTAGACAGGCCTGGCAGGAATTTACCCACATAGTTTATTAGTCCAAGTACCTGCCTGAGTTGTTCCACATTTGTGGGGCTGGGCATCTTGGCAATCGCCTCCACTTTGCTGTCATCCGGTTTCACACCGTCCGCACTGATGATGTGCCCGAAGAACCGTAGCTCCCCCTTTCTGAAGTGGCACTTGGCTCTGTTGAGCTTGAGGCCTGATGCTTTGATTGTCCGTAGAACTGCATCCAAGCGCTGGTCGTGCTCCTCTTTGTTTGATCCAAACACAAGTATGTCATCCATCACCACAACAGTCCCATCTAAGTCTTTGAGTAACGTGCTCATCAACCGCTGGAAGATCTCGGGTGCTGATGTAATGCCAAAAGGCAGGCGCTTAAAGCAAAACCTGCCCATCGGAGTTATGAATGTGGTCAGTTTCTGGCAGCTGGAGTCCAGTGGAATTTGCCAGAACCCGCTGGACGCATCCAAGGTGGAGAACACTTTAGCCCCGGCTAACTTGGGAGCTATATCTTCCAATGTGGGCAGGATGTATCGTTCACGTTTGACACCCTTATTCAGACGTTTTAGATCCACGCACACTCTGATCTCATCTTTATTGCGCTTTGGTGCTGCCACCATTGGTGCACACCAGTCTGTTGCCCCGGTAACTTCTTCTATAACACCAAGGTTGAGCATGCGCTTTATTTCTTTTTCCACCTTTGGGAGGAGTGGAAATGGGACTCTGCGTGGTGTGCACACACTGTATGGCACTGCGTCATCTGTTAACTCTATTTTTACAGGTTTACAGTTCAGTAATCCCATTTCCCCAAACACCTCCTTTATTAAGTCACTATTAATTTCGTTTACTCTAGCGACCAGTCCCATGTGCTTTGCCACAGTTTTGCTTAGCAGGTTACTTGCATATTGCCCTTTTATTACTGTAACCCAATATTGGTATTTTTGCCCTTTATACAATGTAGTGGCAAGAAATTTACCCACACACCTGACTTTCCCTCCAGGACTGCACACTGTTTGCCTGGACTGGGTCAGTTTAGGTCTCTGCTGTAGCTTCATGAAAGTTGTTTCCTTCATAACAGTTGTATCAGCTCCGGTATCAATTTTAAAATCAAACAGACTGCCATTCATGAGTAGCTTGATGTCCCAATCTGGATCTAAGCTTGACTCCTCAATGACTGTTGAATTTGATGTACCGGTAGTTGCTGCTCCCAGGAAAAGCTCTCCTATGAAAAATGAATCTTTCTCTGAATCATGTACAGTCTCAGACCTGACTTCTTTTGGCATTTTAGTTTTACATGCAACTTCAAAGTGTCCCATCTTGTTGCATTTCCTGCACCTTTTATTTTGGGCTGGTGATGGGGATTTTAAACCCCTGTTACCTTAATAAAAACCACACAAAGATAAACAAGAGAACAGTGTTAAATCAGACAAACAACTTTGCAAAGGGGAAGGCTTTTTAATGTCTTTTGAAACTTAGTTTGGTCTCAAATACATTGTCCTGCACAATTCCGAATTGTACTGGACATGACAAGCTATTTAAACAAGAAGGAGGTGGAGTTTTGACAGCTCTGACGTCTTACAGATAAAACAAACAAGTCATGGTTCTGATCAAACAAGAACATCTAATCCAAAGATTGTCAAGGCTAGAAGACTGTCTCTTCTGTATCAAGGAGCAAAGCAAACAACATGTTTGTACTATCAAATATAAGTGTTTAAAGGGAACAGAGAATATTTGATATAAGTGAGCTGGGTTATAATTATTGGGTCAGAGTAATTAGTTTTAGATGATAAATATTGAACATCTCCATCAGCTGGGTAGCTCTCTCTTTTATCATGCCCCCTGTTACATCTTTGACAGCTTTGTTTATTTTGCTCATGTTTGTGCTCTTGTACCCGATGAGGTTTGTTGTAGCGCCCCCTTGTGCTGCTGTAATGTCGATTTTTCACCTCATTCACGGTGCTTTCCACTCGCTCTGCACTCTGTTGTTTAACTTGTTCGCTCTGGCGCGCTAATTGTACTGCTCTCTCCAGTGTTAGATCCGCCTCCAGCTGTAGTTTTTGTGAGACCTCTCTATCAATTAGTCCAATAACTATTCAGTCCCAGATCTGTTCATCTTTACTGCCGCCAAACTCACAGTGTTGTGTGAGCTCGTACAGACTCTGCATAAAAGCTTCAACTGTCTCACCGGCCCTTTGGCTCCTTCTGTGAAAACAGGCACGCTCGTGTATAACATTTCTCTTAGGGACAAAATGTTCATCAAACTTCTTCACCACGAGATCAAAGTCAAACTGAGGATTTGGTCTGGCCTCTGTAGCCGCTGGAAACACAAATGAGCCATATATTGGTTCAGCATCTCTTCCCATCGAATAAAGGAGCGAGTTTACCTGCACTTCCCCACTCTCTTTATCAAGTTTTGAAGCAATTCTGAAGCGAGAGAATCTCTGCCGCCATATTGGCCACTCCGCTGGCTGTGTGAAGTCAAACTGCTCCGGAGGTCCAAACTTAGCCATCCTCTTTTTAATGTCGGCGTGAAGTCCTTACTTCTGACACCATGCCTCCAATGGAGGCGTGGGTTCGGATCCCACTTCTGACACCATGTCATGGGATGAAACACTGAGACGCAGTATCACTAGACTGAAACTACTTTATTCAAACAGCAGGCGCGTGCGTACATATCAGGTGCAATCTAATAATGGTCCCCACCCGCGCTGTCCTCCCGCTCACGGTAACCCTCCTACGGTAGCCCCACTAGGACATAAAGGTAAATCTCACAACATGTGTATTTGTATTTGATAATAAAGTTGGACTTTTGTAATAAAATGTTCCTTAGTTATGAACTATTTTGAACTATTGTTCCACATTTAATTTATTGTGTCAGCGTTTGGGGAAAAATGCTGACACATCCAAAACGTGACATTCTGTTCCACCATTCTGCAGTCTGTGCCCCTATCTGGCAACCCCCAGAAAAAAATCCTAAACCCACCCCTCTCAAAGACAGAACGGAATAATGGCGAAAAGATTAGGTAAGAGAAAAATTGATTCAGAATGCAGGGCATTTAAGCTGCAGTGGACAAACAAATTTTTTTTGTTCAATGCAAAGAAAAGGCTGTCTGTCTCATCTGTAAAGAGGTCGTGGCGGTATTCAAAGAAAACAATCTGCGGCGACACTATGAATCCCGTCACAAAGACAAGTATGATAGCGTGCAAGGCCAAATGCGAGCAGACAAACTCTCAAAGCTAAAAAGTGGACTGTTAGCTCAGCAGAATACATTTATACGCCAAGCTCGGCTGAACCAGTCATCTGTTTGGGCCAGATTTCGGGTTGCTTAACTGATAGCAAGCAGCGGTAAACCTTTTACTGTTGGAGAGTTTGTCAAGAAATCCATGAACGCTGTCGTGGAGGCGGTGTGTCCCAAGAAGAAAGATGTCTTCAATGCTGTGAGTCTATCAGCGAGTTATTTGGTTATTATTTATTTAATAAATAGTGTTTATTTCCTGGATTTTTTTCTGTGAAGAACCCAGAGAGGGTTATTTGGTTATTATTTATTTTATTAATAGTGTTATTATTTATCTCCTGACTTTTGTTCTGTGAAGAACCCAGAGAGGGTTGTAATTTGATTGTGCTTTCTAGAAAAGAATACATTTTTACATTTAGGCACTCCTGCAATTGTCACACTTTTTCCTGTTACAAACTGACTCCGGCCCCCCATCAGAGAAGGGAAAAGTTATGTGGCCCTCACAGGAAAACGTATGGGGACCCCTGGTCTAAAGAATGTGCTGGAAGCTGCAGGCTGGGCCTGAGGAACACCAATCTGTAAACGGGCAAGAGCCGTTCGAATGGCGGCTATCACAGACTCCTCCGTATCTTTCTGAGAGGCAATGGAGCCAGACCCAGAGGCCCGGAGCCCAGCTCCAGAAGGTCCTCACAGAAATGGGTACCAGAGGCCACCACCGAAATAGCATCGTCACCAGTGACTGATACTTCATCCCGCTCAGGAGGGAGTGCCCTGTCGCGATCACCATCAGCCTGAAAGGACTGGAGGAGGGCCTTCATGTGGGCCAGCTCGGTAGTGAGGTGATCCACTCTTGTGGACAACCTCTCTGCATCGGGCCGTCTGGCTCGCTTCGCCGGCAGCGAAGGCGTAGCCACAGCAGGCCGTTTGCACATCGCCTGTCCCCGCGGAAATGGGCTATGCGGCGCAGCGCCCACCCAGTCAGTAGGCTGCTTCAGTGCAGCCAACTGATCCAGTCTGACCGACCGGGGCATGACGCAACAGTTGGGGCAAGCATTATCTGACAGCGCCTCCCGGAGATGTCCCACACCGAGACAGGAGGGACACAAGTCATGCCCGTCCTCGGGCTGAAGCGGCGTCAGACAGGTCGAGCAGCACAAATTATCCAGCATCATACTGGCATATGAAAGGCGTGATCAGCCCGCCACCAACAAGAAGTCAACACAAGCAGAAAACGCCACTGGCAACTCCGTTTGTAGGGGGAAAAAACCCGTAGAGGCTACGAACTCGGGGTGAGCGGAAACGTCATGGTGAGTTAGATAACAAACTATAGAACAACTCAGCGCAAGCAGAGACACCACTGGTGAGTTGAAATAAACAAACAATATAAAAAATCAGCGCGAGCGAAAAGGTTACAGGTGAGTCAGATAAAACTTACCAGTTGTCGCAGAGGCGACCGTAGATCTGGTAAAGGTGAAAACAGCTTATGCAGCCCTTGGAGGGCGAGACTTACCCGCAGCTCCGACCAAACTCGGTCACGAGGCTACCAGCAACAAGCAGTTTAGGAAAGCAGTGGTACACACAGAAGCAACCAGCTTCACACGACCACACGCCTGCACTCAACACACCTGCATGCGAGAAGAACAAAGAGATTGAACTACGTGACTATATAAAGTCACGTGGGTCCCCGGCAGGTCACGGAGTGACTTTGTTGTCATTTGTGCTTGACGTGCACATGCGCAAGAATGATCATTCAGTGCTTGAAGCACCACCTCTGGCAGTCAGTAGGGATGAAATAGAACATGCATGTTAGGCTGATATGCATAGGCCGCTCCAAGGGAGAGCTAGGGGGTGCTATAACTCCCCCTTAGCAACCCCAAGATTCTTTTCTTTTTCATCTAAGTTAATATTATTTAATATGATATTTTCCTCGCAAAATACAACTAATAAAAAAAAACAATCAATGATTATATAGACTTTTTTTTTAAATCCGATCTCGCAACAGGAAATTAATCTCTGAACAATAAGTGAAAATTCAAGTTACTTAAAGTTGGGTAAATATTTGAAAAGTGCACGAAATGGAAAATTGGCCCGTTTTCTATTACCTAAATTGCTTAGAATGGAATCAGAGAAGGAGGATTTTTTGGAAGCAGACTGTAACCAACAAATAAATAATTTGGAAGAAGGATCAAGACTGCCATTCTTCCACATCTGTGGAGAATGCTGCTAACACTAGCGCTGGACAGTTGGAGGATGGAGCCAGCACATTCAGCTTCCTTTGGGCAGTTCCCGGCGAGTCCTCATGTATCCTGGTCTGATCCACCAGCAGAACCCCATAGAAAAGTGATGCTCTCAACACTGACCCAGTAAGGAGCAGAAACTGGTGACATGATGCCACTGGTTATGCTATTTTTAGCTAATACAACTTGATAAATCATTTCCTGGCTTGTAGTGATGATAAATGACTTTCTCTTATCACATTAAATAACTTCTTTCAACCAAAATCCAAATTAAACTATTTTTTTAAATAGTCAAACTTTGTCTAAATTCATGTGCATGTATAAAATCATTCCTGCTCAAAGAGGTAATGTTGCCTTAGATAAGAGAATTAAGCCTTGATTGATTCATTATTATTGTTTGTTTATTATTGTTGTTGATTCTTGGTTTGATTATTTTTGTAATAAAACTTCAAAGACAACTTTGGTCTCTTCATTCAAATGAATATTCATTTGTTCTGGCATAAAACTCCCTGTAATTAACAGATTCTACCAAGTGACTGATTCTGATCATTAAAGGGTGAATATATTAATGAAGTTGTTGTTGGGTCAGTAAACTGACCAGCTGGTGTCAAACTTTAATGAATGAAAAATAAATAAAACAAATGTGGTGGAGTTGAGATGGAAAAGGTGTCACCCTTCTTCCTCCATCTCACCCTTCGTTATTGCTACAAGCTTCTACCCTGAGGCTGTTATACTCATGAACCCAGGATTATCACTGTCTGTGAACATTACTGTAAAAAAATCACTGTGAAAAAAATCCCTGTAATGCCACTTGATTGTTGATTTGTGCTGCTGATTATCCATGATGCTGATCTCATGCTGCTGATTTATTTCATGTTGCTGTGTTCATTCGTCCTCATCTGCTCACACAGACTCATGCTCGTGCTGCTGTTTGGCACATTGTTTTGTACTATTAGTGCTTAGTGTATTTTTAGTTTAGTGTATTTCTTAGTTCATATCTTAGATCTTATTACTGTTTTTCTTTGCAATTTGTATTTTTGTTGGCTGTAACTGAGACCCTGTGTACATAGTTTTGTTCCACCTCATGTACCACATGTGATGTGAATGACAGTAAAGACACCTTGACCTTGAAGGCTTACAGAACAAATGATCCTGCATAGCACCCTCAGTAAAATGCTTAGCCCCAACCATAGCACCTGTAGAAAAAAAACTCTGGAGCCGCCACTGCTGACTGGTAACTCTAAATTGTCCCTAGGTGTGAGTGAGAGAGTGAATATTTGTTTGTCTCTATGTGTCCCAGTGATGGACTGGAGACCTGTCCAGGGTGTCCCCTGCCTCTCACACAGTGATGGCTGGACATGGGCACCAGTGACCTCCACGACCCAAAAAGGAATTAATGGGTAAAAGATAATGGATGGATAGATCCAAGACATATAAATGACTATAAGTTATGGATGCCTGTGCTTTATAGACATTGTTAACAAATCTGTGTTCTTTCCTTCCTAATCCCATTTATTTATTTATAATTAATAAAATATTTATTTATTTATCTATGAAAGTTTTTGTTTATTTGCTGGGATGATTCAAAATTTCTGATTAATATTTTGGCTTGTTTTTGAGCTTATCTTTCAAAGAACAAAATGTGAAAAGAAGATCCAATAAATTCAGTTATTTGAGTATGTTTTGTAAAAACTTATATAACTATCTACAAAGTATTTATAGATAAAATACATCATTAGCCCTCCTTAAAGCTGCCAATTTAATTATTTTTTCTAACCCCCTTCAGTCTGCAAAGCACACCTGATAAGCTGCTAACTGGTCCAAGCCAGTCTTCATGTGAGTAAACCCCCTTCATCTTAAATAAATGTAAAATCCCTTTAAAAGGAGGAATGTGTCACAGAAGAGACTGTGGCAATGACTTACACAGATTTATATTTATTAAAATGACCAACAAGTGGTGAAGTCGGTGTGTCTGCAGCCAAACAGCCCTCATCTCAGAGGAGACTGCAGTGCACACCAGATTTGATGTGTGTGCGTGTGTGTGTGTGTGTGTGGGGGGGGTCTTCTGGAAATGGTGCATTTAAGCAGAAGCAGAAGCTGTTCGCGCACAGCTGAACAACACATCAGCCATTAATGAGAGCAAATCTGTAGCCAGCAATTATGAGGAGGAGGGGGGGGGGGGAGGCGCATGATGCTCGGATGCAGCAGCATCAGGACCAGCGCATCAACCTGTGAAGTCTCAATCTGCATACAAATAGCTTTATGATGCCTAAATCCGATCAACAGCTCCCGCGTTTATTAGTAGCTATCCCCCCCACCACAGTGGCTCTCCTTCCATCTCTCTCTCTATCTCTCCTTCTATCTCTCTCTCTCTGTCGGAACCGTACCTGGAAGTCATGATGCTAATTGCGTCCAATCCGATCAACAGATGATACCGCGGGCAGTTCGTCCTCCAGCTGCAGGCGACAAACAGCTACATCTTCGTCTCAACTCCAGGGTTACATGTTGGGCTCAGACACACAGAGTCTCGTCTCGTATATATGGATGTGTGTGTGTGTGTGTGAGGTAGAGATATAGGCTGGCAGTCCAAACGTCTCCCGATGTCGAGCGTCATCAACGCAAGGCGGTGTCATCTCCCCCCACCCCCCACTCCACAGGCTGTCAAGAAAAGGCAGCAACCTTCTTGTTCAGTCAAACACTGAATGCCTTTCTTTTTAAAATATTTATATATGAGTGTTAGTGGGTTGAGAACTGGGGTTTTAGCAGCTCCGAACGCACGCAGGATGGATGGTTCTCATGAATGCTTATGAATATTTGACCTTTTTGTGCCCAATGGTTTGACTGAGCACTATGGCTGGACTCTAAAGTACTAATTATACAAGTTTTATGTCAAACATACTAAAATCTGCTTGATTCAAAACCAAATATGGGCTGAGCCAACCCTAAAATTACCCATCAATGCTTGCACGGCACTTCACCTGACTATCTAAAGGACATTCTTGCACCATATTCATCCACCCGGTCTCTACGATCACAGAACAGTAATTTCCTTCATATTCCTTGGACCAAATTGAGGACCATGGGAGACCGAGCATTCTGTGT
>JBBPBX010115076.1:0-10254 GCA_038048925.1 Garcialebias charrua
ACAAACTCTTGTGAATGATAACATAACTACAGTCTATAAGCTAGGGGGCGGTTTACAAAATGATGAAAGTTGAAAAAAATAATATATATCAAAATACAATAAATGAAAAAGTACACAAAGGAGCAAGACAATATTAGAAACTTAAAACAGCAAGTTTTTAGATAACTGTTGTGAGATGGTTCTAGCAGTTTTCCAGTTTTTCAATCTACTTAATGAAGAATAATAGGCTTTGAATTCGTTCATGAAACATGGGAATGAGGGCTTGTTATCCCTCCACTTACTACAATGAATGTGGTACTTTGCTATAAGGACGACTATATTTATGGCATCAGAGTAAGCTGAACTTAAGTTGTCTACATAGAATAGAATGGCATCAATATCAAAAGAGGGAATATTAAGTTTCAGATTAATCCAGTTTGTGATGTCAGTCCACAATCTTTGAGAATGTTGACATGAAAAAAACAAATGCTCAAGGGATTCATCTTCAGATTTACAAAAGGTACACAAATCAACCTCAAATTTAAATCTTCTGTGCAGAAACATGGCCACGGGATAAATCTTATTTATTATTTTAAAATGGTTTTCTTTCACTTTAGGAGATACTGGCCATTTGACAAATTTAGAATGAGCAGAAGTCACCATGGTCCCATGATTTGTATTGGGAGGATTCTTGAATGAATTTATGTTAATCATAATAAATCTTCTGTCTCACATTCGTTGATAATCTTGTTATTGCATTTGAAGTCAACTAAGCTACACTCATTTACTTTTAGTGTGGGCAATGAAATGGTCACTTTTGAATAAATAATTGTATTTTTAATTAACTGAATCAGGGCTAAAGGGATTGCTTTACATACCTTCATAAAATCTTTACGACAGCAGTTAAGGTTATATTTTCCCACAAAAGATGCAAAATTTAAAAGATCTCCATTAGAGTCTAGGATATCTGTTACAAAAATGATGTCTTTTTCATACCATTCTTTCCTAAATATTGACTTTCTACCTGCTGTGATTGCTCTATTATTCCACAGAGTTGATCCATGAGGTGAGAAATTATGTTGAAATATCATTTTCCAGAACTGAAGAACTTGTTTGTGGAAGTTTGATAACTTTACAGGAATCTTAGTTACTTCAAAGTCACATTTTGCAAAGAATTCAATTCAGCTGCTTAAAAATGGAGGCAGGGATATGAAACCACACTGAATTGTGTTGTTGTAATAAAGTTTTTAACCATTTAATCCTAAATGTACCAACCATTGCTTCAAAATCCAGTGTGCCACCATTCTCATATTTTTTAACTAGTTGGGATCTTTTAACATAATGAGTCTTGTTTTACCACAAAAACTGAAAGATAATGGAATTGGCTTTTCTTATGTTTTGTGGTGATATTAGAATGACATGGGTTTCAAACAAACTGTGAACTGGTGTTACATCATATTCTGTGACCACCATATATTGTGAACATAGGGGTGCTGTTGCATTTTTACAACATACTTTGCAATACAGTACCTGATAAACACTATCATATTCTGTGACCGTCTATATTTTCATCATAATCATGATTTTAGTGGGCAGATGTTAATTTTTATTCTTTGGAGGAAGGAGGCTGACTCTCTCCTTCCTCCAAAGAATAAAAAGTAAAATCTGATCACTAAAATCATGACTATTATAGAAATATAGATGGTCACAGAATATGATAGTGTTTATCAGGTACTGCAAAATATGATGTAAAAATGTAACAGCGCCCCCTATGGTCATAATATAGGATAGACACAGAATATGGTATAACACCGGCAAACACAAATTAATTCACTGTCTTCAAAATGTTCACGTAATACTCTAAAATTAGAGGCAAGAGAGGAGTTAAGTTTTTGATTAAAAAAGAAATGACGGAACACCTATTGTTCTGTTATGAACATCATTTTGTTTTATTTCAAATTGTTCCTTTTATTATATACAGTAATTATGAACATTCATATTTAGTCAAACCATATTAGAACCATAACTTTTATTTAACAGCCAACTGATTTTTGAGCATTATGAGCAAATATAAATCAAAACCGATTGAAAACGTCTGAATTTGTAACGCTGAACTTATGCTTTTCGTTTTCTTCCTACGGTCCATGAACGTATCATGGCTTTCTGCTGCCCTCTGGAGGCCAAAAATGGAACTGATTCCAGCTAAATCACGTTTCTGTGCATTGAAGCTCCAAGTCAGAACAGAAAACATTCATATAAAAAATAATAATTTAACAGAAACATTCATATATAAAATAACAATTTAACAGAAACATTCATATATAAAATAATAATTTAACAGAAACATTCATATATAAAATAATAATTTAACAGAAACATTCATATATAAAATAATAATTTAACAGAAACATTCATATATAAAATAATAATTTAACAGAAACATTCATATATAAAATAATAATTTAACAGAAACATTCATATATAAAATAATAATTTAACATTATTTATGTGAGGAGCAGACTGCTTTGAGTTTAACTCCATCACAGAACTCTCATCTTGAACAAGCATGAAGGCGACAGTGGAAAGAAAAACTCCCTCATGACGAAGAAACCTTTAGCAGAACCAGGCTCAGGACAAGCGACCGGCTGGGTTTGGTAGGAACAGATACACAATGGCAGGTCGAGAATCACATGTTAAGATAGAAATAGTATCAAATGAAAACTATTCAATTTTAACAATTAATTTAATAAATGAGGTCAGTTTGTCCTCTAGTAGTCTAAGTCTATAGCAGCAGAACAAGACAACACTAACTATAGGATTTATGAAAAAGTAAAGTGTTAATCCCAGTCTTCAAACTGGACAATGTGTCAGCCTCATGGACAGAAACTGGAAGTTGGTTCCACAAGAGAGGAGCCTGACAACTGAAAGATCTTCCTCCATTCTGCTGCTGGAAACTCTAGGAACCACAAGTAAACCTGCTTCATGTTAGAACAGGAAATATATGTGGTTCCTCCAGACTCTTTATAGTTTTGACCAAAAAAAACAAAAAACAAAACAGAAACATAGGCCCCTATGTATTTTTTAAACCACAGCAGTAGGAATATTTCCACTAGAGACAAAAACAAAACATGATAAATTATTTTTGAAGGGATACTGAGAGAAAATGTAGATATAATTAAAACCAATTACCTCTTGTTTATGACATCAAAACAAATTCAGTTTTTTTTCTTCTTTGCAGCCATTTTTAAGTTAATGTATTTTTCTATATTAATTTCATTAAATTTTCTCAAAATTTCTTGTTAAGGTAACAACAAAATTTTAATATATTTTATTGTCTGTGACTGTTCGTGACGTTACTAAAATCACGGCCAAACGGCAGTTTGTTGCTCCCCTTCTTGACCCTGCGGGCTTCCGTTGTTGCGCTCCGCGTCTGGTTGCCATAGAAACCGCGAGGTTTGAAACCGAAGATGAACTCAGGTGAGTTTTTATGCGTCTCTGTTAAAACGCGGCGTATTTTTTCATTTAATCTTCATTTAAAAATTAAGAAACATCACAAACACCGAACCTCTGGTTGTGAATCAGCTGCGGCGGCCATTTTGAATCACGTCCAGCTGTGGCGGTTACTGTCCACTGGATCGTGAGATATTTTGCTAACAATCACACAGAAACGAGCTGCCTGCCTGTCACATTGTTCAGGGTTTAATTATAATTATTACAAAAGTAAAGATCAAAGTCAGCTGCCGCCTCTTCACCTTCTCCAGCAGACATGACGTCACCAAGGCTGGGCGTGGTCAGAGACTCGATGCTGAAGAACCCGCTGCTCATCAAGGCAAGTATTCTCCATCAAGGTGAGCCACACCTGAAGGCATCCAATCAGAGCTGATTAAATCAGATCACCTGACCAGAACCTGAGGTCAAGAAAGGTCAAACACTGAGGATCTGAAGGTTTATTTTATTCTTCAACCTTTATTTCTACATGTTAGTCCCACTGAGCCTCGAGGACTCATTTACAAGAGAGACCTGGTTTCAACAAAGAATGATGACAACAATAGACAATCATAAGAGAGGCATACAGATTTTTATTTTTTAACAAGTAAAAAAAAGTAGCAAAAACAGACAAATTATAAGACCAATGTAGAAAATATAAGAACAGGAACATGTCTGCATTGGTTCTTGCCAGGAGTCCAACAGATGTTTGAAGTTACAGAGAGGTCGAGACGAGAGCTTCAGATCTTTTTACAAGATGTTCCAGGAAACAGCAGAGTAGTAGAAGGTCCTTTTGTCTATTTTATTTTTATTTTGTTTTTCATCAAATTTGTTCATTTTAAAAATACAATACAAAACAATCCCATAAACGATAACATACAAAATATAAATAAATAAAAGAAAGGTAGCAGAAGGAAGAAAAAATCGTATTACCGGTATATATCTGCCCCTTTTTTCAAACAATCAGTTCAATCAAAAATAATCTTCTGTAACAGAACAAAATGAATAACTCTTTCTAATTTTTTACAACAAATACAGAGCTTTATCATTCAATAGGTCTCTGACTTTGTACAGTACTGCAATCCATTTAGCTATTTTTATTCTTACAGAATTTATGTGTTGTTTCCATGTCAGTTTGTCATCAATGATAACACCCAAAAACTTCACCTCACTCACTCTACAAATCTCAACACCTCAATTTTGAATGGAACATCAACAGTTTTCTTTTTATTACTGAATATCATGTAATTAGTTTTATCTAGATTTAATGATAATTTATTGAGTTTAAACAAGTTTGTATTTTGACTAATTCTGTCTTTATCAACTCCAACATCTGTTCTACATCTTTACCCAAACAAAAAAAATTGGTTTGATTTATTTGATAGGGACAGACACACATCGACATAGACAAACTGAGTAAAACAGCAGTCCCATGTTTGCATCATAGTGCAATAGCAACAGCTAATTCGCAGCACTTGTCCCTAGATGGGCTTTTAAGAAGAAAAAAAATACATGAATAATAAAAAATAAAAAAACAAGAATAAATAAATAAAATAAAAAATAAAAAATCTAAAAATTGAAGTGGTACCGGTAGTCCTTAAAAATAGCACAACATACGGGATACAAAACAGAGAAATGTAATATGTCAAAAATGGGTACATTTCTGTTTTTGACATAACCAGAGTTTTGTTTGCTTTTTAAACATATTGAAACTGGTTGTGGATTTTATAGTAGCAGGAAGAGAGTTCCAAACTGTAGATCCTCTCACCGACAGAGAACCTTGTGCGAAAGTGGTTCTTCTAAAGGGGACCTTACAATTTCCATGCAAAGCCGCTCTGGTAGATCTGCTATTGCCGTGCAGTCTCTGTATGCAATCACTTAATGGTGTAGGTGCAAGTCCATTTAAACACTTAAAAATCAATTTTAAAACATTATAATTTATAAAATTTGTAAAATCCAGAATGTTATATTTGCTCAAAATAGGACAATGATGGAATCTATTGGCTTTTGGTATAGAACCTTTAAGGCCCGATTATAGAGACTAGCTAAAGGTTTGAGTGTAGAATAAGTGGTCTGGGACCAGACAGTAGATCCATAGGAGAAATGTGAGAGGATCAGTGAGTTTAAAAACATCTCTGCACAGTGAGGTGTCAAACAATGTCTAATAATTTTAAAACAGTTTATATTAGATCTAACAGTTTTGCAGATTTTATCAACATGGCTCCTAAAATTTAACTGGGCATCCAGAATAATTCCTAAATATTTTTCTTGTGGTACTTGCTCAATGGAGTCACCATTGATTTGGATATTTAAGGATTGTGATGACGTTGTCTTAATTGAAAAGCAAATACACTTTGTTTTCTTTGTATTTAGAGTTAAGCAAGAATCCTTTAGCCATGATGATATCCTCTGCAGGCTGTTTTGTAGTTTTTAACTGACTGCAATACTGTTTTTGTCCGATGTGTAAATAACTGTGTCATCAGCAAACATTTGCAAATTGACTTCAGGACAAACTTCAGGTAGACTGTTGACATACATACTAAAAAGGACCGGACCTAAAATGGTTCCTTGTGGAATCCCTGTTCCAATTTGACAGAAAACAGATTTGTTGTTATTGCTGACAACACATTGTTCACGATCTGTTAAATATGATTTAAACCAAGACAATGACCATCCATCCATTCATCCATTTTCTTCCGCTTATCCGGGGTCGGGTCGCGGGGGTAGCAGCCTAAGTAGGGAGGCCCAGACTTCCCTCTCCCCAGCCACTTGGAGCAGCTCCTCTGGGGGAATCCCAAGGCGTTCCCAGGCCAGCCGAGAAACATAGTCCCTCCAGCGTGTCCTGGGTCTTCCTCTGGGTCTCCTCCCGGTGGGACATGCCCGGAACACCTCACCAGGGAGGCGTCCAGGAGGCATCCTAACCAGATGCCCGAGCCACCTCAACTGGCTCCTCTCGATGTGGAGAAGCAGCGGCTCTACTCCGAGTCCCTCCCGGATGACTGAGCTTCTCACCCTATCTCTAAGGGAGAGTCCAGACACCCTGCGGAGAAAACTCATTTCAGCCGCTTGTATCCGAGATCTCGTTCTTTCGGTCACAACCCAAAGCTCATGACCATAGATGAGGGTGGGAACGTAGATCGATCGGTAAATTGAGAGCTTTGCCTTTTGACTCAGCTCTCTCTTCACCACGACAGACCGGTACAGCGCCCGCTTCACTGCGGATGCTGCACCTATCCGCCTATCGATCTCACGCTCCAGTTTTCCCTCATTCGTGAACAAGACCCCGAGATACTTAAACTCCTCCACTTGGGGCAGGACCTCCTCCCCGACCCGGAGAGGGCATGCTACCCTTTTCCGGCTCAAGACCATGGCCTCGGATTTGGAGGAACTGATCCTCATCCCGGCCGCATCACACTCGGCTGCAAACCGCTCCAGCGAAAGCTGTAGATCACGATCTGATGAAGCCAATAGGACCACATCATCTGCAAAAAACAGAGAAGCGATTCTAAGGCCACCAAAACGGATCCTCTCAACACCTTGGCTGCGCCTAGAAATTCTGTCCATAAAAGTTATGAACAGAATCGGTGACAAAGGGCAACCTTGGCGGAGTCCAACTCTCACTGGAAACGAGCCTGACTTACTGCCGGCAATGCGGACCAAGCTCTGACACCGGTCGTACAGGGACCTAACAGCCCATATCAATGGGCCTGGTACCCCATACTCCCGGAGTACCCCCACAGAACCCCCCGAGGGACGCGGTCGAATGCCTTTTCCAAGTCCACAAAGCACATGTAAACTGGTTGGGCAAACTCCCACGCACCCTCCAGGACCCTGCTGAGGGTGTAGAGCTGGTCCAGTGTTCCACGACCAGCACGAAAACCACACTGCTCCTCCTGAATCCGAGGTTCGACTATCCGACAGACCCTCCTCTCCAGAACCCCTGAATAGACCTTACCAGGGAGGCTTAAGACAATGACCGTTCAGATAAATTAAATGATGAAAGCCTTGAGATCAGTAAGTTGTGATTTACAGTGTCAAAAGCCTTTTTCAAGCCAAGGAAAACTGCACCAGTAACTTGTCCCTTGTCAAGTGATAGTTTAACCTTTTCAAGCAGAAAATTTACAGCAGTCTCTGTGGAATGATGACGTCTGAAACCAAACTGAAGTGGATGCTGAAGATGATTACTTTCTAAATGCAGTACCAATTGATCTAGAATAATTTTCTCCGATACTTTAGACATGACCGGAATCAGACTTATTGGCCTGTAGTTGCTGATTTCATGTGGTATCATCAGCAAAAAGTACATATTTAAGGAGTCCTGACACATTTACCAAGTCATTCACATATAAAATAAATAGCTTTGGTCCAAGTACAGAGCCTTGAGGAACTCCACATGTGATATTACAGAGGTCAGATCTTACATAATTTATTTGTACAAATTGTTTCCTATCTTTCAAGTAGCTAGATACCCACTGTAATGCTGGTCCTCTAATACCATATTTGTTCAGTTTTTCAAGGAGAATGGTGTGATCAATAGTATTGAATGCTTTAAAAAAAAAATTCATTCATTCAACCTTTATTTATACAGGCTAGCCTCGTTGAGCCACAGGGACTCATTTACAAGAGGGACCTGTCTCACTCACACCCAGGGTCAATTTAGAGTCACCAATCCGTCTAACATGCATGTTTTTGGACTAAATCAACAAAAATACTGATACAATATTGTTTTTGATCGACAGCAGTAGTTATTTGTTCCATTAATTCCATGAGAGCCATTGATGTAGAGTTTTTTGCTCTAAACCCATACTGACTGTTGCTTAGAATATTTTGTTTATCTATAAATTGATCTAGTCTGTTTACAAATAGTTTTTCAAGAATTTTTGAAAACTGTGGTAACAAGGATATAGGTCTATAATTGTTGAACACACATTTATCACCATTTTTAAAAAGAGGAACGACCTTAGCTACTTTCATATTATCTGGAAATATTCCTGTTGAAAATTGCAAGTTATGGAGCTGAACATGAGCTAAAAGCAGCTGAACAAGAGCTAAAAGCAGCTGAACAAGAAGCTAAAAGCAGCTGAACATAAGCTAAAAGCAGCTGAACAAGAGCTAAAAGCAGCTGAACAAGAAGCTAAAAGCAGCTGAACAAGAAGCTAAAAGCAGCTGAACAGGAGCTAAAAGCAGCTGAACAAGAGCTAAAAGCAGCTGAACAAGAAGCTAAAAGCAGCTGAACAAGAGCTAAAAGCAGCTGAACAAGAAGCTAAAAGCAGCTGAACAAGAGCTAAAAGCAGCTGAACAAGAAGCTAAAAGCAGCTGAACAAGAAGCTAAAAGCAGCTGAACAGGAGCTAAAAGCAGCTGAACAAGAAGCTAAAAGCAGCTGAACATGAGCTAAAAGCAGCTGAACAGGAGCTAAAAGCAGCTGAACAAGAAGCTAAAAGCAGCTGAACAAGAAGCTAAAAGCAGCTGAACAAGAAGCTAAAAGCAGCTGAACAAGAAGCTAAAAGCAGTTGAACATGAGCTAAAAGCAGCTGAACAGGAGCTAAAAGCAGCTGAACAAGAAGCTAAAAGCAGCTGAACAAGAAGCTAAAAGCAGCTGAACAAGAAGCTAAAAGCAGCTGAACAGGAGCTAAAAGCAGCTGAACAAGAAGCTAAAAGCAGCTGAACAAGAAGCTAAAAGCAGCTGAACAAGAAGCTAAAAGCAGCTGAACAAGAAGCTAAAAGCAGCTGAACAAGAAGCTAAAAGCAGTTGAACATGAGCTAAAAGCAGCTGAACAGGAGCTAAAAGCAGCTGAACAAGAAGCTAAAAGCAGCTGAACCAGAAGCTAAAAGCAGCTGAACAAGAAGCTAAAAGCAGCTGAACAGGAGCTAAAAGCAGTTGAACAAGAAGCTAAAAAGCAGCTGAACAAGAAGCTAAAAGCAGCTGAACAGGAGCTAAAAGCAGCTGAACAAGAAGTGATTTAGAGATGAAGATGTACCAGTGGAAGAGTGCGATGAGAATGCGTAATGGGAATCTAAAGCAGCTAAACAGGAGCTAAAAGCAGCTGAACAGGAGCTAAAAGCAGCTGAACAAGAGCTAAAAGCAGATGAACAGAAGCTAAAAGCAGCTGAACAAGAGCTAAAAGCAGCTGAACAGGAGCTAAAAGCAGCTAAACAGGAGCTAAAAGCAGCTGAACATCAGCTAAAAGCAGCTGAACAAGAAGCTAAAAGCAGCTGAACAAGAGCTAAAAGCAGCTGAACAAGAGCTAAAAGCAGCTGAACAGGAGCTAAAAGCAGCTGAACAAGAGCTAAAAACAGCTGAACAAGAGCTAAAAGCAGCTGAACAAGAGCTAAAAGCAGCTGAACAAGAAGTGATTTAGAGATGAAGATGTACCAGTGGAAGAGTGCGATGAGAATGCGTAATGGGAATCTAAAGCAGCTAAACAGGAGCTAAAAGCAGCTGAACAGGAGCTAAAAGCAGCTGAACAAGAGCTAAAAGCAGATGAACAGAAGCTAAAAACAGCTGAACAAGAGCTAAAAGCAGCTGAACAGGAGCTAAAAGCAGCTAAACAGGAGCTAAAAGCAGCTGAACATGAGCTAAAAGCAGCTGAACAAGAAGCTAAAAGCAGCTGAACAAGAGCTAAAAGCAGCTGAACAAGAGCTAAAAGCAGCTGAACAGGAGCTAAAAGCAGCTGAACAAGAGCTAAAAACAGCTGAACAAGAGCTAAAAGCAGCTGAACAGAGCTAAAAGCAGCTGAACAAGAAGCTAAAAGCAGCTGAACAAGAGCTAAAAGCAGCTGAACAAGAAG
>JBBPBX010115077.1:0-10254 GCA_038048925.1 Garcialebias charrua
ATTTCTCCTAAAAAGATATAAAAAAATAAAAAAAAAAAAAATAAAAAATAAAAACTGAATAAAGAAATGAAAAAGGAGAAAAAGATGATTGTTTGAACATTGAAATGTTGAATGATACTTGTTTTGAATGAACAATGGAATATTGTAGAACAAGTCCTGTCACACCCCTTATTACTGTTACAGGAGCCCGAAGTGCCTTGCTGTTTCTGTCACCGTGGATTGACGGAAACCAAATACCTTTGGGCTGTTGGGTCGTTCTGGTGGTGCCACAGATGTCATTCCAATGTGGTGGCTACGGCTGTAGTGAACGGAATCCTGGTCCTGGATGAACCAGACAGCCTACCCAAAGTGCCAGTAGAGGTGTGCGTGACCACTGAAAGCACCTGTAAAGTCATCTGGACCTCGGCGCTGAGGGCTGCACCCTATCTGGCGATAGGGGCAATTCCAGCAGGTGCCACATACCACCCGGTGGTAGCCAAGACGTGGGAACATCTTGACAACGGAACCAGGTTCGTGGCCATTCATTTGTACACAGGGTTGGTGTTGGTCCATGGCCCAGCCTTTGAGGTCACACGAGACCCACCAGAACCTGTGCCAAAGGGGGTGTCTGCCTCGTTGGACACGGGCATGGGAGCCAATCCCTCTTTGGCCCCAACGCATGAGGTAACCATAATCCAAGGCCAAGCTGCAAGTTCACAAGAGATCAACTTGGCTCTATCCCTAGTGGTGACGACTCCACATCAGAGCCCAGCAGCAACTCACCTCCGTCCTGAATCCCCTGAGGCTCAATCTGAAACCGAGCCTATGGATGTGGCTTCCCCTGACCAACCCATCCTTGTTCGTGAGTGCACAGAATGCCCAGAGTGCCTAGAAATGTGCGCATTAGAGTTACTGAACCGCTACTTGGAACACTTTGGGAGCAGTGAATTGGGTCCATCGAGCTCCACTGGGTCCATAGACACTGATTCCTTTGACCCAACCAGTCCTGAAGGGTCAATCCCCCCTAACGTGCTGTTAATGGAGGGATTCAACCTAGGCCCACAGTCCCCAGACGAGTCACTCACGGTCATCCAAGCGCTTCAAGAACAACCACAACAAGTGCCGGATGCTTCTGAATATATGCAATCAGATGAAAGATGGTCTGGAATCGAACCAGTCACTCCTGTGGGGTCTCCCATGATTGATGATAGCTCAGACCCTATGTTCACTGTGACCATTCTCCCCTCGCCTGTGCAGAGCCCAGCTCCTGTTCCAGTGGAGGATCGAGATGGAGTCCGTGCATCAGGGCCCGAACGAGTCGCTACACCCTCGGTGGAGGAGCCAGAAGGAGACTACGAGCTGCAGGTGTTGGATTCCTGGGATGCGGCTGAGGATGAGAATTGCAACATGAGACCATGCGACATAGAGGATCCTGAAACTGATCCAGAGTCTCAGAGTGATCTGGACTATGATGAAGACGATGATGTTCTGACTGGGGAGGCGATTGATGAAAACAAGGACTGGCTTAAGGTTCGATAGAATGGTTGCAGGTTTTGATTCCAAAGAGGGGGTGTCGAGGAGAGTCAGTTTATTATGGATTCAAAACCTACAAAAAACTAATCAGTACAGGAAAACTTATGAAATGTAATGCAAAAATATATTAATGACAGTTGTCGAGGCAGAAACATGTCTGGACTTGTCTGGACTTGTCCAGACTTGCCTATTATGCAACTTCAGTTATCTCATCTGTTATGAATGGGTGCACAGAAAGAGTGGCAGGAAAGAAGGCCCACTTAGACACACACACACACACACACACACACACACACACACACACACACATACAGACGCACACTCACACAAAAACATGCAGAGAAGTGCAGAATGAGGACTGCAAAAGGAGCAGAAAAGAGTGGTTGTTTAAAACCTTAGAAAAGCCTGTAACATCTGAGTGTTGGAAACTGTAGTTATGAGGTTAAGATAAATAAGAGAAGTTAACTGTGTCTTAAAGTTTAACCGTTAAGAGTTGTGAAAGTCATGAAGAAAGTCACTTCCCAAAAGCAAGCAACCACACTCTCAAATTCACACACGAACATTCCTGAACTGCAGCAGAGGGCAGAAGGGAGAAACATGATGCCAAAGACTTGTTCTAACTTTAAAATGTTTTTATCTGAACTTGGTTTAACCCTGATTGGTTTTTATAGTAACTTGTTCTAATCAACACGATCATGAGATATATGATTTTTACCAATAATCATGGTAGATGTGTTTTAACTAAAATAATCAAGTGAGATGTGTTTTACTTAATGTAATCAAGTGAGATATGGTTGTAACCAATATAATCATTTAATATGTGATGTTATTATGATGAAGAATTAATCATTTTTATAATAGCAATTATAATAATGTGTTACTATGTTTCAAAGATGGTTTTGTGACAAAAGTGGTCTCTTGCAAAACACACATGTTGAAAAGTATAACTTGCAAACACTTTACTGGAAAAAGTGATGCAACTAACTGACCAGAGTTGTGTCAACCTCCGGCCCTGGTGAATCATTCAGCCTCGAGCAAAAAGAGCAAATTCATTTCCTAATAAGGGATCATGTAGCTTCAAGCAGAGATTGCAAGAATAGAGCAGCTCTGCCCAGAGATTGACAAAGCAAGCAAACTTAGCCAATCACAGACTAGCTATCCCCCTCCTCCTAGGGAGAAGGCGGGACTAAGATTTATATTTAAACGCCCTGTTCCTTCAGAACCGGGCTGTCCGAAGTTGTCATGATGCGGTCGAGGAGCTGTACATCAGACATCGAGTAACTGGAGCTGACCTGCTCCACTGAAGACCCAAAGCGTGGTTCAGATCGACTCCGTGCTGACAGGAGGAAGCAAGCGTCCTGGGGAGAGACTTCTTTTCTTTCATTTTTAAGCTTTGAGGAAAGACTGGATAGTTTTTACCCAGACAGCCAGGACGAAGCAAAACTTGTTTCTTCAGATCAGACCGGCAGGGAGTCAGAGGTGAGCTTCAGTCCCCAGGGACTGAAGGCGACTGCTTCAGGTTTTCCCTCTCGGTCCCCAGGGACTTCGAGGAAGAAAAATGAATGCCTGTAAGACACCTTCCTGAATCAGGTCTTCAGCTAGATTTAAATCAAATTAAATTAAATACGGATAGAGCGGAAGCAAATAGACAATTCAATTATCTTAGAGAATTAATTGCTCGAGGTTGCGTGATAATCCGGAGGGCTCTGAATAGATACATCCACTGGGTAAGATTTTAAGTAAAACTCTAAACCCTGATCATAAGGTCAGGAGAGACGTGTGTTTGCAGAAGACCACTCTAACTCTGATTCTTAAAATCAGATGAGATGGAAATGTGTGAGTGTACTCTAAACTCTAGCTCATAAAGCTGGATGAGGAAATTTCTTATGATTAAGCGCTCTAATTCTGGTCCATAAGACTGGATGGGTATTGGAAGTGTTAACTGTGTGACATCAATGAGACGACCCTTCGAGCCTCTCCAGCCTGGACTCCAGAAAAGAACCTCCTCAAAGACTACATGCAGATCGAGCAACTTAACATCAGGTCTGAGGATTGTTTGGTGAATTAATACTTTTACTTTACTTATAATCATAATAATTGATTGTACTGTTATGCTGTAAACGCTGATCCTTCCCTGCAAAATAATTGATTAAAATAAACAAAACGTAAAATTCTTGACTTTTATTCATCATCCACTTGTCCATGGAAATGTAAGTTTGGTTCACAAAGATAACATCAAATATTAGGAGGTTTTTAAAGGTTAAGCATTAGCACCTAAGGTTATATTAAAACAATACCCCAGGGTCCAACCTTCTGGACCCTAAAATTTACTGGATCAGTAACAATAGCGAGCTTAAACACGGGAGAAGCCTCCGTTAACACGAGTTGCCTTGTACTAAACCCTCCGGTCCCCGGCTGCTGAGGTGGAGGGAGGAGCAAGGTGAAAAAGGGGTGTGGCTTGTGGAAGCTAGGAGGTGAATAGTCCAGATGAATTCTCCCATCGACAGCCTTCAGTCGGAAGCTGTCCCACGTAGTTCAAGGTAATACCCAAACTCCGGGACCGGTTCAATAGACCCTGTTAGCAGGTAGGCTGCAGTGAGGGCGTGTCACGCACCTTGTGATTACCTCGCTGATTATTCAGATAAGCAAACACTAGGTTTTCCAGTGTTAAATGTCTCACAAGCACAATCAGATTTAATTGAGGCAGAAACACGCAAACAGTCGTGAAATTGTGAAGTTCCCCGTGATGTTTTTGCACAATGGCAAGATGATTACAACAGAAGCTTTTCTCATTTTACTGATTAAAATCCAGCTGAAGTTTGCACGTTATCAAGATGTTTCTACCAGTTTTTTGGGTAATAAACTGTACATTACTGAAATGGCTTCATTTTTATTTCAATTATTACATTCAAAAATTGCCCACATTCTGTATTTTGCATAGAAAATAAAGTTAATGTCCAAAGTCTGAATGAAAAGAGGAAAACCGTTACCTTGCTTGAAAAAGAGTCACGTAAGCACAGGTGTGTATGATGTTCTCCAGAATCGGTTGCAGGTCCCATCCAGAAGATTGAACGATTTTATTTGGCCAATCAGTCGCTCCACATGAACGCACACTTCAGCACGATTTGTCTGGTCTGTTCCACCTGTAAATGTGATGACGAACAGCTTCTGTCATTTTTGAAGACAAATATGAAGACCCCAAAACACAATAAACAAAACAGTCTTATGTATAGTTAAACTGTATGCTTATACACACAGAGCAATGAATGGTTAACTTCACTGTCACACACACACACACCTCTCGTGCATGTGCGTGCATTAGTTTTGACCCATAACATGCAAAGGAGGATGTATTACAAAAATGAAATG
Organism: Garcialebias charrua; assembly: GCA_038048925.1. Classification (NCBI taxonomy): domain Eukaryota; kingdom Metazoa; phylum Chordata; class Actinopteri; order Cyprinodontiformes; family Rivulidae; genus Garcialebias; species Garcialebias charrua. The sequence continues at coordinate 4,882 of JBBPBX010115077.1, forward strand.
TCGAGGAATAGGCAGATACAGGGTTTTCATTAAAACTAGTGACAACTACATCTTTTTTCAGATGAATTAATTAAAATTGTATCATTTGCATGAACTTGTAATTTAAACCTAACACATTATTTAGAGCATTTAATTTTTCAATAGCAACCTCAGTTTGAGCATATATGTCATAAGATTTTCTGAATTTTCTTTATGCCAGCAATGTGTATATTCCTTTCCAACTGAGAAATATTATTATACAATTAATACTTGAGATACATTTGTTATTTTTTTATCAACACTAATTCCATTTAATCATTTTTATCTCCCATTCTCATTTCACTCTATCGGTATGTTTGAGAGGATGATTGCTCCTTTTTTTCTGTGATAGCATGTCACAGATGCTCCCAGCAAAACTGCTATTAATTTACAGAAACAGAAAAATGGCCGAAATGTTTTCAGATGCAGTGCTGTCAGACCTCAAATAATGTAAAAAAACAACAACAAACATGTTTGTCTTGTGGAAACTACTGTATATTTTTTCAACGCAGAAATAGTTCAAATGATTACAGGCTAACAGTGCAGTGGTCTGTTCATTTTTATAGAGCTGAATGTTTTGACATTTTACTCACTTGTTATTGCTTCAGGGAGGTTGAAGGAAGAATGTCCTTGCATGTCGCAGGTTGAAACTTCAACACAGGCAGTGGACTGAGGTACAGCGAGGTCTCGTAGAACTAGCTAGATGCTAGCTTATCAACTGTCCAGTAGCATGTTGTTCTGCTACGGGAGGTTGTTCTCTGAGGGCTCACGGAGCTGAGTGGGGGCTCACTTTACCGCAGTGAATCTCCTTGCATGTCGCAGGTTGAAACTTCAACACATTTAGTGGACTGAGGTACAGCGAGGTCTTGTAGAACTAGCTAGCTGCTAGCTTAGCAACTGTCCAGTAGCATGTTGTTGTTCTGCTGCGGGAGGTTGTTCTCTGTTTTGTCTGTTTCCCATATCCAAGATGTAATGTATGGGCGGCCGTGGCGTAGTGGTAAGGGCAGTCGTCTCCCGATCGGAAAGTTGGCGGTTCGACTCCCAGGACCCGCACCATGTGTCGTTGTGTTCTTGGGCAAGACACTTAACCCCGAGTTGCTCCCGGTAGGACTGGAAAGCACCTTGCATGGTAGTCTGCCGCCACCGGTTTATGAATGTGTGTAGCATTCAATATATGTGTAGCACTTTGAGATTTTCAGTAATGAAAAGTGCGTTATGAATTGAATTAATTATTATTATTATTATTATTAATGTAGGAACGTAATCCATGGAGTTTGACCATGCCAGATAAAAAAATGCTGATTACACACTTTGCTGTTTTGTGTCGGCGTGAAGTCCTGCCGGCGAAGCGCTTGAAGCCACATCTTCCTTCTTTTAGTCTCTTTACTCGACTTTCCTAAAGGGACTTGGTAAAACGAACAAGTCCCACCTTTTTCTTTTAATCGTTTACGTTGCCTTGAACAATTCTAAACACAATAAAAGTCATCTTTCCCCACCGCAACCGTTGGCAGTAATGAAAACACTCCAGTAGTGTGGGTGCGTTAGCCCCAGCTTCCGGTTGATTCTTGAAAAATGCGAGTGCGCATGCGCGATGACGTCAACTGGTAAAAGGTCTATTACTGCCCAATTTCCCACCTCCCATTTCTGTCTAAAATGCTGGAAAAAGCAGTTGCTGCTCAGCTGCAAGGTCACCTACGACAACACTCCCTGCATGAGAAGTTTCAGTCTGGCTTCTAAACAGCTCACAGTACTGAGACTGCATTGCTGAGAGTTACCAATGATGTCCTCATGGCTGCTGACACTGGTTCTCCCTCCATCCTTGTCCTCCTTGACCTCACTGCAGCCTTCGACACTGTGGACCATAGTATCCTCCTCCACCGTCTTCATGTGGAGGTCGGTCTCTGTGACACTGTCCTGGACTGGTTCAAATCTTTCCTCTCCAATAGGCTGGAATGTGTTAGTCTTGGCAATGCCACTTCCCAGACAGTCTGTGTCTCCTGTGGTGTCCCTCAAGGGTCAGTTCTGGGGCCCCTGCTATTTTCCCTTTACATGCTGCCTTTAGGTCAAATTATTAATCAGTTCAACATTTCTTTTCACTGTTATGCCGACGATACACAGCTTTACATCAGGACTGGAGCATCATCATCATCACCATTGTCATCTCCATCTTCACTCACTGCCCTCTCTACCTGCCTGGAGGAAATAAGGGCATGGATGAATCAGAACTTTCTTCAATTAAACTGCTCCAAGACTGAGGCCATACTGATTGGCACCCCTCACCAGGTACAAACATCAACTATAACAACAATTTCCTTTTCTGGACAAGACATCCCCCTCTCCACCTCTGTTACAAATCTTGGAATAAAAATGGACTCTCATCTTACATTTGAAAATCACATTAAGCATCTGTTTAAAACCTGCTTCTTCCATCTTCGAAACATCTCCAAACTTCGCCCATCTCTAACTTTTTCTGATGCTGAGAAACTCGTCCATGCCTTTGTCTCCTCCAGGCTCGACTACTGCAACTCCCTGTTTATTGGAATCCCTGGCAAAAACCTTCAGAAGCTTCAATATATTCAAAACAGTGCAGCAAGGATTTTATTGAGAGCTCGTAAATTTGAACATATTACACCCATTCTCCATAACTGTCATATTTTTAGACATGTAGACCCCAAGTGGCTGACTGAGAAGAAGGAACAGAGTCAGGAGTAAAAAATAATGATTTATTTTATTGCTGCAGGTCAAGATCCTCCAGACTGAAAAAGAGAATGCAGGGACAAGGTGAGTATCCAGAATTGTCTTTAGAAAGCAATGGATTAATGATGATGAGGCTCTTTTTCTTACTGCTGTGTTTATGTTTATGTTTATGTTTATTAAATTTGTTCATTTTTTTACAAAAGAAACAATACAAGGCAATCTCATAATGATAGTGTACAAGATGTAAAAAAATGAAAGGTGGCAGAAAGAAGAATAAATCTTATTATATCTGCCCCTTATCTCCAACAATCAGATTAAACAACAGTAGTCAAACCATGTAAACAATAATAATTTTCAACCAACTTTTTCCAACAGTCAGGTTAAACAATAATATTCTTCAACCAACAGTACAAAATTATTAACTCTTTTTTAATTTTCTAACTAACAGTACAAAATGACTAACTCTTTCTAATTTTCTAACTAATACAATACACATCACGTTATTTCACATATATTTTTTTAACACATTTGTTTTGATCATTTTTTTAAATGTAAACATTGACTTGGCATTTTTAACTACATTCTCCAAGCCATTCCATAATCTAATTCCCTGGATTGAGGTAGAACGTCCCTTCAAACTGGTTCTGAATTGTGGTTTTACAAACAACTCTGTTCCCTTAAGATTATAACAACTTTGTCTTTTAACAAAGTGCATTTGGATATTTAAAGGTAATGCATTATTTTGAGCTCTATACATAACTGATAAAATATTATAGTCTACCAAATCATGGAACTTCAATAATTTTAGTTGATAAAATAATGTACTTGATGGATGACGGTAATGCTTTCTAGTGATAATTCTTACAGCTCTTTTCTGTAATACAAAAATAGGCTTTGTGATTGTTTTACACGCTTTCCCCCAAACATCAATACAATAGATTAAGTGTGGAACAATGATTGTGTTATACAACAAATACAGAGCTTTATCATTCAATAGGTCTCTGACTTTGTACAGTACTGCTATCGATCTAGCTATTTTTATTCTTACAGAATTTATGTGTTGTTTCCATGTCAGTTTGTCATCAATGATAACACCCAAAAACTTCACCTCATTCACTCTACAAATCTCAACATCCTCAATTTTGAGTGGAACATCAACAGTTTTCTTTTTATTACCGAATATCATGTAATTAGTTTTTTCTAGATTTAATGATAATTTATTTATTTTAAACCAAGTTTGTCCATCCATCCATCCATCCATCTTCTTCCGCTTATCCGGGGTCGGGTCGCGGGGGTAGCAGCCTAAGTAGGGAGGCCCAGACTTCCCTCTCCCCAGCCACTTGGAGCAGTTCCTCCGGGGGAATCCCAAGGCGTTCCCAGGCCAGCCGAGAAACATAGTCCCTCCAGCGCGTCCTGGGTCTTCCTCTGGGTCTCCTCCCGGTGGGACGTGCCCGGAACACCTCACCAGGGAGGCGTCCAGGAGGCATCCTAACCAGATGCCCGAGCCACCTCAACTGGCTCCTCTCGATGTGGAGAAGCAGCGGCTCTACTCCGAGTCCCTCCCGGATGACTGAGCTTCTCACCCTATCTCTAAGGGAGAGTCCAGCCACCCTGCGGAGAAAACTCATTTCAGCCGCTTGTATAACCAAGTTTGTATCTTGACAAATTCTGTCTTTATCAATTCTAACATTTGTTCTATATCTTCACCTGAACAGAAAAAAGTGGTATCATCAGCGAAAAGTACACATTTAAGGAGTCCTGACACATTTACCAAGTCATTCACATATAAAATAAAAAGCTTTGGTCCAAGTACAGAGCCTTGGGGAACTCCACATGTGATATTACAGAGGTCAGATCTTACGTTTCTTGTGGTTTAGTCCAGAGAGGTCCCAGGAGTTCCAAGGTTTCAGGCGGTCCAGAACGGAGAAGCAAGGTGAGTGTTTGGCTGAGAGAGAGAAACAGGTCGTCTGAGTTAGAGAAGAATATCTCTGTAGGAGATCAAAACATTCTTCGGATACAAACAGGGTTTCATACAGACTGGTGACTGATCATACACTTTACCATAGCTTGATAATGTCCCGGCGCTGAAGGCATGTCTGGCAGAGGTTCTTATACCCAGGCAGAGTAGTCCTCCAAACCAGGAACAGGTGTGGCTGGTTGCCGCTGATTGGAGAGAGAATGGCTGGTGGACCTGGAACCCCTACAGAACCCCCCCCTCAAGAATCGCCCCTCGGCGATCCCATCCTCTTTTCAGGGTGAGCCCTATAAAAAGAGGAAACCAAACCCGGGTCCAAGATGTGAGCCCTAGGGACCCAAGAACGTTCCTCCGGACCATAACCCTCCCAGTCCACCAAGTACTGGAACCCCCTACCCCTCCGCCGGACATCCAGAAGACGCCGGACCGTAAAAGCCGGCGAGTTGTCGATCAGGCGGGGGGGAGGGGGAGGCGTGGACGGAGGGACCAGGGGACTGTCAACAACAGGCTTAATGAGGGAAACATGGAACGTGGGGTGTACCTTCATAGATGACGGGAGCCGCAGGCGCACGGCCGAAGGGTTGATTATCCTCGATATGGGAAACGGGCCGATGTACCTGGGGGCAAGTTTCCTGGGTGTGTCCTTGAGAGAGATGTCTTTCGTAGAGAGCCATACCATCTCA
>JBBPBX010115078.1:0-10254 GCA_038048925.1 Garcialebias charrua
CACAGTTATATTCAACCGACATCGCCAAGATAACATATTTCACCAACCAGTTGAAAGGTGACGCACTTCGTTGGGTTAATTCATTCCTACAATTCCACGACTTGGATTACGTTTCATTTGATACCTTGTTAGGAGAGTTTCGCCGAATTTTTGACCGTCCCTTGCAGATGCCCAATGCCATAAAGCGCCTCCTGGGGCTACGTCAGGGCCGGCGACCTGTGGCTGAATACGCCCTCGAGTTCCGCATCATCGCAGCACAAACCGGGTGGCCCGACACAGCACTGCAAGGTACTTTCCTAAATTCTCTTTCTGACCCTTTAAAGGACCAAATCTTGCCACAAGAGACAAACCAGAGGGATTTGACGAGCTGATCGAGCTGGCTGTCTCGATAGATGAGCGCTTCCGGGAACGAAGAAGAGAGCGGGACTACACTTCCCACAACCGCTTCACTTCCGGGTTCACGACACCAGGTTGTAGTGTTTGCATGTTCTCGTGTTCGCGCTTTGGTTTTGTTATTTCCCCGGGTGCTTCAGTTCCCTTTCAGTCATGTCTCTCGGTGCAACATATGCTATGGGAATTGCACCCCCTCACAATTACCTGAAGGAATACATTCATGCCTTTACGGCAAGGGTGTCAGCGTTGCGCCAGAGGCCCCGCCCTGTGGGTATTTAAGCCGCTGACGCCATCCATCTTTCTCTATTTGCCCTTCACCTCGCTTAAACCTGAACTACCTCTCTTCGCAGGACTTCTCTGTTTCTTCATCGCTCAACTAGAGGTGAGCTTGCTCCCTACACAGAGCGTACGGAGAATTATTCCTGCGTACTGCTTGGCTAGCGAAAGCTAGTCCGGCACATTTAATCTTAACCCCAAAGTTTTTTCTTCTTCTCTCTCCGCAGACTGCTTCGCTTGACGGCGCTAACTGCGTCACACCGCTACCCCTGCTAATTCACAACGGGCTAGCCAGCGAAAGTGACACGACGGAGGAGACGTCTCAAAATAAAAGATTCTGGAAGGACTCGTTCGCCTTATCTCGGAAATGCCTCCGGAGAAAGGAAAGCGAAAGACAGGACTTCCAAGGAAAACCAACAGGACGAGGAGCCCAAACTCGCGCGTCTGTCCTAGCGGATACGGTTTCTCCCTCGCAGGGACGGACACCCATGAGGCCTGTCCCGTCTGCTTGGGGATGTTACACGCAAAAATGGCGCTGGATGCGCCTCTCTTTCCCACACTGCAGCCAGATGCTGGAGGAGGCACTGGGCAGATATTGTCGCCAAGGCCATGGGCGCCGCTGCAGCACCAGCGGACCCGGACACCACCGAGCCCCTCACTCCCACGCCGGAGCTCGAGAACATGGCTCTGGATGACAGCACACAAGTCGAATGGGGTGACAGCCCTGACGTGCTGGCTCCCATGGTGGACTTAACAGTCGAATTCGACACTCGAGGCATGATGAACGAGGACGAGATCTCGATTTCAGCCTCGGGCGAATTTTCCGCGGAGGACGCAGACGTCGAATACGAGGAACAGGGAGAAGATCTCTCCCGCACCCCGGTACCTGTGCTCCCGGAAACTGACTTTTCCATCCCTGCTCTGTTCGACCTGTGTCACAGAGCAGCGGACGCGCTGCAGATCCCATGGCCAGAACCTCCGCCTCGTCAACAGGTCACGAGGCTGGCAGGAAACTATTTTTACTCAAAGCAGCAGGCCGCCACGAGGCAAAGGATGCCCGTGTTCCCGGACTTCCTCACAGAGCTGACTCGCACCTGGGCTCAGCCCAGAGCTCCCATGCTGTTACCACTCTCGCAGTTTCTCGACGTGGACGGGATGGATGAGGTGGGAATAGCCAACGTGCCTCAAATTGAGGACACGCTGGCGTCTCACCTGGCTCCCAAGTCATCCGGGACAAAACCAACTCTCCCCAGCAAAGCCTGTCGAGCTTCAGCTTCTCTGCTCGAGAAATGCTACAGAGCTCAGGGACTCGCGGCGCGCGATGAACGCGTCCGCGTTGATGCAGGCTTACCTGGCTGAAAAACTGCAACAGCTCCAGGTAACAACGGACAAGCAAGCTGCCGCTGACTTGCTGGATGAAGCCCGCAGGGCAACAGACTTTGTGCTCCGCATGATGGGACAACTGCTGTTGCTCAAGGCAGAGGCATGGCCGAAGTGGTCATCGCAATACGCCATCTGTGGATGACTTTAACTGATCTCCCCGAGGGACAAAAGGTGCCTTTTCTCCACCACTCGATAGAACCGGCGGGATTGTTTGGGAAAGCTCTGGATCGAATTCAGACCAAGCTGGACCAGAGGCGCAAACAGGCTGAAGCTCTCCGGGTGGGCATTCCCAGGAGAAGCTTCGCCCCCCCCCCCCCAGGGAGTCTGCTGGGGGCAGACCTGCGCAGCCTCAACACCGCTCAGCAACACGGGCCCCACCGCAAAAGCGACCGGCGTACGAGGACGAGCACCGGCAGAATCAACCGCCGGGCCCACCTCGAACCGAACATGCTTGGAGCAAAAACAGGTTTGTCCCTCGCCAGGCGGTCAGACACAGGGCCTCCTCGGCGAACCGGGACACCAGACAAAAGCGTGCCTGATGAACCAGGTCCACGTCTTGATTTTACACGATCACCCGCCCACGCGGTACGGGGAATGATCCTTTCATGTCCAGACTTTATTTGTAGCACGGTACAAAAAGCTGGTAACTCTGTTGCATGCACAAATCATGTTTTTCCTGCTGTGAGTGACATAAAATCAAACATGTCGTTACACTTAAGCACGAATAAAGCTAAAAAAACAGCCCATCTCTGTTTTATTGACTCTCAAAAAAAAAAACACAATAACTTCAGCAGAACGGGTCCCTCTGGCCTGCCAGCCGACATAAAGGGAGGGGGCCACTTCCCCCCCCTCCCTCACGGCTCACGGGGTGTTAGCCTAATCGATAAGCCCCAGCAGGGTGCCTCTGTTCCATGTGTAGCGGACAAGCACAGAGGCGTCTGCAAGCAGGCCCCACACCGTTCACAGAGACAGGTGAGGGGGGTCACGTGCTCCAGCCCCCGCTCCATTGTGACCCACAGGGTGGAAAATACACAAACCAAGCAAACACGTGACATGTCCGCGTCCGAGGGAGACGCGCCGACAGAATCTGACGAGCCACTTTCCTAGACACCCATTCAACGACTCCCAGTAAGGGTCGGGAGGGCTACGGCAGAAGCTCACAGGCGACCACAAGCTTCACACGTTTACAAATGCGATTGTGATCAAACGGCTGTGTGTATAAACAAACGAGGGCTGAATCAGATTCCTCTTCCTTTTAATCGAAAGGAACTGAGCTCTCTGTCACCAACCAATTTAAAGTCTGCCAAGCCCAAAAACCATCTCCACGTTCTCACGCTGCGGCTGTCCCCTTATCTTTGATGGGCGACACGCAATGTTCAAGCAGTGATCCTGCAGCATGTGACCATACTCACTGTGCTGATTCATCTCTGCTCTTAAACAATATCCCCCCACCAGGTGAAACACAGACCCCCGGCAGTTTGTCTGGTTCCAACGCTCTGTTAAGGCTGGAGACCAATAAACCAGACCCATCCAGGAAAGGGACTGGGGTCAAGAGATCTGCTTGTTTACAAAACTCGCAGCTCCTCAGTCACATGACCCCAAACAAAAAGAGGAAAAACAGACATTCTGTTCCACTTTTGTCTAATAATGACAAAAGATTGCCTCTGCCCTCGAACACTCTTGATCAGAGTAGTATGGCGGTACTTCTGCAAAAAGGCCCGCTCCCTAACATTGTTGACCCCCAGGGGATCACAGAATCCAGGGCCATTGGAGGAGAACTGGTTCCACTAACTGCTCCTCTTCAGGGACACACTACGTCACCAGAAGGAGCAGTCTTGCCATTTAGGCTGGGAGCTGTAAAAATTTTCAGCTTGGTGGCAGAAAGGAACAAACTGGTGGCATCAGGCCTGCCAGAAAATGTGGTAAAAACCATTCAACATGCCCGAGCTGTATCAACACAGTCTCTTTACGCACAAAAATGGCGTATTTTTGAACTTGGTACACAGAAAGAAATATTATTTCTTATTCATGTGACCTGGCTCAGCTCTTGACTTTTCTTCAGGACTTACTAGAAAAAAGTAGTTCTTTCTCAACAATAAAGGTGTTCCTATCAGCAATTTCAGCCTGTCATGAAGGCTGGGGAAACAGGATGCCTGGTGCGCATCCAATCATAATAAGATTTATGAAGGGCGTGCTAAGATTGAGACCCCCCAGCAAGGTCCTGACCCCTTGTTGGGATCTTAGTCTGGTTTTGGGGGCTCTCTGTGATCCCCCATTCGAGCCACTGAGCGAGATTAAGATAGACTTATTATCTTATAAGACTGCTCTACTCCTGGCACTTTGCTCGGCGAAACGCGTGGGTGATCTCCATGCCTTGTCTGTACATCCAATGTGTACCAGATTCGCCCCTGATGGGTCAAAGGTCACCTTGAGGCCTAATCCCGCATATATCCCCAAGGTCTTGACTTTAAACCCTAGAAGTCTGGACTTTGATCTCTCCTCTTTTCCACCTGCTCCTGTCCTCACTCAGGAACAGGAAAGGCTGAAGGCTCTTTGCCCTGTGAGAGCTTTAAGCACTTACATGCAGAGAACAGCCGAATGGAGAAAAACAAATCAACTGTTTGTGTGCTTTGTAGCACCTGCTACCGGAAAGGCCCTCTCAAAGCAGCACCTCTCACACTGGGTGACTGAAGCCATAAAAAGGGCGTACAGTAGCAAAGGTCAACAGGTGCCCTCTGGAGTGCACGTTCACTCTACTCAAGGCTTGGCCACTTCGTGGTCACTGTTCAAGGGTGTACCAGTTGCAGACATTTGTGCTGTGGCAAACTGGAGCTCAATAAACACTTGCAAAGCATTACAGTTTGGATGTTACTGCGTGTGATGTCACTCAGGCTGTCCTTTCTAACACACAGTAGAAAGTAACCTTGAGATGCCTGCTGATCAAGGGCAGACGTTCACACTAGCATGCATTTTACTGAGCATTTCAAGGGCGTGAATGAATTACGTTCCCATAGCATATGTTGCACCGAGAGACATGACTGAAAGGGAACTGAAAGTTATGCACCATAACTCATGTTCCCTGAAGGAAGGGAATGAGGTGCAACATATCTGGCCCTTTCAATGCTGAAAGCTCGGTGAAGTGCATTTTGGAGAAAGATGGATGGGCGTCAGCGGCTTAAATACCCAGAGGGCGGGGCCTCTGGCGCAACGCTGACGCCCTTGCCGTAAAGGCGTGAATGTATTCCTTCAGGTAATCGCACGGGGGCGCAATTCCCATAGCATATGTTGCACCTCGTTCCCTTCCTTCAGGGAACATGAGTTATGGTGCATAACTTTCAGTTTCCTCCTGCAGTTTTAAAACATGCATGTTAGGCTGCCTTCTGGCCCAGACCTCCTTTGAAAAGGGATCTCAGTAAGATTTAAATTAAATGTTTAATTAAATAAAAATATAGTGTGTACAATTGATTTTATTTCCTTTTGTTAAACTTTTTAATAAAAAGATACAAATTAACATGAAGAAAAACATCTAAACTCATTATTTCATTAGTTTATTAAAGTTGTTCGTGCTTTGCCTTTTTACCATTTAAGATGTATCCTCACTTCTAGTGTAAGATGAATGATAACCTCAGCTGGGGCAACAACACCACCAGCCTGATCAAGAAAGCTCATCAGAGACTCTACTTCCTCAGGTGGCTGAGACGAGCTGGTCTGAGTAGCCCAGTAATTACCCCCTTCTACAGGTGTGCAGTGGAGAGCATCATGTGCTCCAGCATCAACGTGTGGCATGGAGGCTGCACAGCTGCAGAAAGAAAAGTTCTGCAGAGAGTGGTGAAGGCTGCACAGAAGTCTGTTGGAGTCAGTCTCCCCACTCCAGATGCAGGAAGAGAGCCACCTGCATCATGAAGGACCCCACTCACCTAGCACACACACTTTTTGCCCCGCTCCCCCCAGGAAGGAGGTTAAGGAGCATTAAGTGTAGAACCACAAGACAGGAACCCCGATTTTAATATTTCCAACAATAAAATTGTCAACATTGAAATATATTTCCAATTCAAGGGTTTTATAATTATAGTATTTGTTCCTTTACACTCACTCTTAAAGAAAGACAAATAATTTCATGTTTACGCTGTTCTTTACATACTGGGTAAGAAATAATTCTTGAACATTGAATGCTTTATATTGTAGTAATACAGCACTCTCATGTCCGTTACTGGATTTAGGCCTCTTCACATCTCTCTGAAACTCTGAGTGTTACACTTTTCTTGAGCTCTGAAGAAGACAAGTGGACACTATTTTGTTACAATTATTTTGAATTAATGGACACCAATCAATCAGAAATAACTTTCTTTTAATGTGTGTTAATTCAGAATTGATCAACAGTATACTTTTGTCATTTAATGATGATCTGTTACTTGCATGAGTTTGACTCTTCTGCTGGTTTATTTCTGCAGAACAAGCAGGCTTTGAATCTAAGGCACAAGTTCAGGGTAAACTTTTAACTTGTGTTGGCTTTGATTATTATTCGCCCCGAATTCGTTATTTTGGTTTCACTTTGGATCAAAAAGGAGAGATACACTTAAACACGACAGACGCTCACTTAAAGTTCCAAACCAGTTTAATTTATCATAAGTTTAAAAGTCACAGAATACATTTGTTATATTTTATAAGCTATATATATATGATCTCATATGAGAAGACAGAGAGAGAGAAAGAAAGATAGAGAACAAAGAGAACATGAATGCGCATTCAAGGAGACAAGGCCATACAACCTGAAAGTTACTCCCTCGTGGCTTCTTCCTGCGTTGTCTGATGGAGGAGGGAATAACTTATACTTTTATACTCTTCTGTGGGGGTGTTTTCTGCTCTCAACCAATAAGAGAAGTTCTGCTTTGTTTTCTTGTAGGGTGTTTCCTGCCTTAACCAATAAGAGCAGTTTTGCTTTGTTTTCTTGTCTTACTCCACTGCCAGAAAGCTCCTGTTCTGGTTTACCCAGGCCTCAGGGAGTTTCAGCTTACTCTGGTTTCCAAAACTAAATATACAACAATGCTGAGCACCCACAAATCACACACACACTAGTAGACCACCAAGTGACCAATCAGTGCAACTGGACACCAAACCACACCAAAGACACACATAGATTAGGGCTGTTCTGACACTCCCTGGCTAAGCAAACATGCAGAACCAGAGAGTGGCTTTCAGTGGACTTCTCCCAAGCCAAATATCTGCAAAGTCATAAAACTGACAGACAGACAGAGAGGACACAAACTGCATCATTTGAAAACCCCTTCTGGTGGAATAAAAACACGAAGAATAAAATATTTTATTTCACAACAAACCCCCTTTGGACCTCAATTCCTGAGGTCCATCCCAAAAGAAATAAAATCACACACCTAATAACGCAACTAAACGTATATATAAACAATATTCAATCAGTTTTTTCCAAAATCCTCCAAGTTATAGTGTTTTAACAAAAGCAGTTGGCGCATCACTTCAGGATCCCTCTTCTCCAGGGTGGACGTGATAAGTCTAACCGTCAAAGACCTTAAACAATGCACGTAGCAGCACCCGCAAGTTATAAGTATGCCTAAGAAAATAGCCAATGATACCATTATAGATACAAACACCTGTTTTCAGGGACCGGAGATCTTTTATCAGCCAATCGTCCAGTGGGTCGTCCAGACCCGAATGAATTCATTAATATGCAAATTGTAGAATATAAGGAAATATATGCAAACTATGAACGATAATAATAGTAAGCGCTTAGGATATTGCAGAATTATGAACCTTAAGTTCCCAAGTTCCTCCTCCAGCAGCAAGGCAGTTGTCTCCTTTGAACACACAAAAATAGAGAAAGAACACAAGATTTATATCACCATCACAGAAACATTAATATACTTTTTGAATGTGCCACACATACTCAGGGGCATTCCCCTGGGTTGCTCGGGAATGTCCTCCTATGTCCCCGAGTTTTCTTCGTGTTATGTGAAACTCTAATATGTAATGTTTTTATCGTTCTAGGTGTCTGTTCTATGTGTGGATATTCCTAGCACCGAGTGGCCCCATAAAACAGAGTCCTTCTGGGCCCGCACGCAACTTTACTCGGCTACTTTGGTCTACAAAGGCACAAGAGTTCGAATGCGAGCTCTTCTTGTTGTCCCGCTCGATCCTCTTAGCTCCTTCCTGGTTCACGGGCTGGAGCACACTGAACCGTGTGGATCCCCTGGCATTGACACGCACTGCCTGTGGTGTACGTTCAGCTACCCCACACGGGTCCGTACTTGACCAGGGCTATCTGGTCTTGCCTCCTGTAAAATCTGTTGAGAAAATCTAAACCACAAACTTTCGACTCGTTAGACTACAACAGGGCCTTCTTGGTTTAACCCAATTCACTCATCTAAGAGAAGGCCCAAACGTGGGTAAATCCATATGAGTTAAATTACTCTCTATTGTCTATCCATAAACCCACTCACAATGGTGCTGATAAGTCAGATTCTAAAACGTAAGCCAATTTCTCCAATGTTATATTAAAATTTGTACCCGGAAATGTGCAATAAAACAAAAATAGAGTTCCATCCTTACCCCCTCAGCTGGAACATTTCCAGGTACCACCTATCATAAACAGAATGTGCCACAGTAAACAACACCCAATCAATTATAAATCAGTAGTACAAAGAATGAATCATGCATGTTAGTTAGGTTTGAAAGAGGCTTAATCTTCATTAGGGTTAATTATGAGTAGTTTTGAGGCGGTTCATACTTACAAAAATACTGTACCTTTTCACTCAGCTTATAGCAGAAATTACACACATAGAAATAACATCACAAGCGGCGGCAGAGCATAATTTAAAAAAAAATAACATAGCAAGCGGCGGCAGAGCATAATTCACAAAACATTGTACACCTGTGGTTCTATACACCTTTTTCCTGAGTCAATAAGTCACATGTCGTCTCGTCAAGTCAGTTGCTATAAATCTACAGAACCATCATATTTCTAAACACCCTCTGATCAGGTCCACTTCAGGTTTGAGTGGTTCGAGCCTGCAGGCCAGAAAACATTTCCAAGGGGCGTCCCCCATCCTGCTTCACACACTTTCCTGCTTCACACACTTTCACAGAGGGGAAAAAAAAAACAAAAAAACAGTGTTGTTAATTGCTCATTCGAAATATGCTTACATCAATACTCCTTCTTCCATGACATGATTAAAGAAAATAAAACGTTCAAGACCGATGCCGCCTCAATATCAACGCAAGTGAACTTTGTTTATAACGCCAATTTATCAGTTATCCTTATTATTCTTTGTATACTAAAATGTATTTACCATCTTTTAGTTAATTAGTTATTTCTAGGAACATTTTTCGGCCTAGTTGTTTCTAGGAAACATTTACAATCTAGTTATTTCTAATTAGTTATTTCTTTCTAATTAGTTATTTCTAGGGACCAATTTCAACCTTTCTATTTTTAGAAACATCTGTTAACTTCTTTAACCCCCTTTTGAAACAAAACTCTACCTTGTTTCAATTATGCCAAAGTTATTTGGTTAATAAATTGGAAATTGTGTCTAAATTTACCATCCTTTAACCCAAGCACTAGTGTCAGATGTTTCCTAAACCTCAGCCTATTGCCACCACTAATTTGGTTTTCACAACCATATAGCTAACTATAATCTACGATATCATCTCATTTTCTTTAAAATTATAATCATTTACCAAAATGTACCCCTTGTGACACATCAGAATCCCAACATGCACTCCGCCAAGGACAACTGCAAAAACAAAAATATAAAAGTTAACTCGTTTTGGGGTCAGGAGCTAGGATCATTTCCCTTGCTCCCCTTCAGCTTCACCACAGAGTTACAGGAACCAGAAGAAGCAAGTCGTCAGATCCACCTGAGCACAGTATAACTAAAAATCATGAAGCCTGCGCTGGCAGGCCCAAATGTGCCTATGTGTTTCATTAAAAATTTATCATAGCAACTGTAGTTTTGATCCCGGCTACTAAGATCAACGACAGATCCTCACAGATCAATATGGGGTGCGGCCTTTGCTGGTGTGAGTGACTTCAGGACCATTTGTTCTCTTGTCTGTTTGGAGAACGTGTTCAGCTTTCTCTTGTTCCAGCCCCCAGTGAGACGTTCACTGGGTTCTGATTCTCGTCCGGACCCCCCAAATCCGGACCGTATATCCTGGCCATTTGTGTCTGAT
>JBBPBX010115079.1:0-10254 GCA_038048925.1 Garcialebias charrua
CGTATATCTATGGTTTTAGTGCAGTGTCAGGATACTCAAAGCACTTTACACAATATGTGTCCTCGTTTACCCATTCATACAGCACACTACTAGTTGTAGAGTTGTCCTTCAATGCAAGAGTTGGGGGGTCGATTCCACCAGCAGTCACATGCCGAAGTGTCCCTGGGCAAGACAATTAACCCCTCATTGCCTCTAATGTGTGTCCTATCAGTGTATGAATGTGATAAAGCACTGATTATTCTTTGTATCGATCTAGTAGAGTGCTGTATGAATGGGTAAATGAGGACACAGATTGTAGCATAAAGCACTTTGAGTATCTTGATAAGATAGAAAACTGCTATGTAAGTACAGTCCATTTATTTACGATAGATTTTAATGAAACTCACAGAAAGTAATCATTGAACATACATTTACATTTTATTAACTTGTGGAGTCAACCAAATTCAATTCAATTCAGTTTATTTATACAGCACTGAGTCACAACAGAGATTATCTCAGGGCACTGAAACATGCATTCATATACGGGTACATAAAAATTCAATTACTGTATTAACATTATTTATCTATGGCAGGGTAGGGTATTTCAAGATGGCCACCACAGCTTGTCAACATTAATGAACCTAAAAATGTTTACAACTCAGTCATATTTACTGATAATGAGCTGTCATGTGTTGTGGTAGTTGCTGAGAGACATCCAGCTCATACTATGAGCGCTAATACAGCTCATGAAATCATGAGAAAGCACTTCAATTATAAAAGTTTGACCAATACGGCCTCTTATTGTACAGTGGTTTAAAACATTGCCATGGAAGACCATTTTGCATTATTTTAGGTTTTCATAAATAATTCATGTTAAAAGAGTTAAAGCTGCTATATGTAACTTTTCTAACAATATATTTTTAACATATTTCTTCACTCTGTCACTAGATTGATGTTAGAGAGGTAATCTCTGAAAAAAACAAAAAAAAATATTGTCCCCTTGCTTCTCCAGGTGGTAAATAAGCATTTCTAAAAAGAAAAAGTGACCCGCCATTTTCCAGCCAATAAAAACAAAGTTTGTAACCAGCCAATAAAAACCGAGCTTGAATTTGAATCAGCCAATAAAAACAGAGCTTGAATTTGAATTTTAACAGACCACAAGGGGGCAGAGCCATATATGGCTCTGAGGGGGAGGGATCAGAATGCTTTGCTTGTTGAAATTTTTTCTAAGTGCTGATGTTCTACAGAAACTGCAGACTGAACCCTTAAAACACAAGTATAGATTGATACTAACGTGTGCCTTTAGTACAATTTTTTTTCCCGCTGAGACCTAAATTTAAACAGACAAACATTAATGTCAGCTCAGTAACACTGACGTTCATGTTCACCTGTTGTATTGCACAAACGGTACATCTCTTGACCATGACCTTTTATTTCCACAAAACATATTTTTTTACCAAGTCACAGTAGGGGAAGAAACAAATATTTATGGTCATATATGTCAACTGGTAATTTTTACATCTAATCCCTTTCTTCTGAAAATGTTTCCCCCTCTCATCCCCAACATTCTGTCAAACTCAGCTTGCAAACAAGAAATTTTCCTGTGAAGAAATTGCCAGCAGCACACTGGGAGTTTGAGCAAAGGCTGAGCCTCTGGTCTAATAAACAGTTTCACCTTGAAGGCCAACTCTTCACTTATATCTGAAGACATATTTAGGTCACGCTCTTCTTTGTTTTATTCTTTATAAGCTTGTATTCTCTGCCAGGATTAGCACATGTTAAATGAAATGATGTACATTACAAAATGAATGAATAAATAAAACATTTTGAATTCTTCATGCAATATCTCACTTTGAGTTTGAACCATGAAAAGCATTTCATTCAAGTAAAAAAAAATCTCATTAGTAAAACCGGCAATTTTTTTGTCTTGTCAACCTTAAGCCTTTTTTTGTGTGACGAGCCTAATAGCAGCCAATTTATGAAGTTGACGGATAATAATTTGGCAATTTTGTGTTATTATTTTTCAATCTGTTGAAAAATTGCTTGGAAAATATATAAAAAATAACCAACGTAATCAATATATATTTATATGCACGTTTGTGTGTGCCTGTGTGCAACGACTCCATTTTCATTGAGCCCAAAGACACACAGCAACTGTTGAAATGCCCATTACTGTCCCGCTGTAAAACCACTTGCTGTGATTGAAGAAGATAATTATCATGACATAATTTTATTTTATATTCCGCCATTTTTGCCATCCTTGATTATTACCTAATGTGATCCAATCAAGTATAACCTTAGAGGAAAAATGCACGAGAAAGTGAGCTGGAAACAGAAAATGGTAAGAAGACTGTCATTCGGTGAAATGAGCTCGAGGCACATAAACCAAAGTCAGTGGAGTCATAAACGAGAGCTTGATTAAGCTGTCATTGTATTCTGTTTCCAAATAGAGTTTCTCTGTTGCCCAGAAAAAGCAGGTCTCTTCTAACGACAGGTGATAATTCACATGCATGGTTGGAGACAGACAGGTCCTTTTCTGTATTTAACTTTTTTTTGTTGTTGTTGTTCTGAAGCGAGATAACAGTCACATTTTGTCGGGACAAAGGCGTGTTTCTCAGCTGGAAGGAAGCAGATGAAATGGACAGACCACACACGACGATGCCTCTAAACCACTGTCATTCTGTGTGTTTTGTCCATGACACAACCGCGCCCCAAGACAAGGCTTCTAGAGCAGCATAGAGTGATGAATGTGACTGTTGGACGTAGACACTAAGCTGGCGGGCTTTGAATTGGCAAGGACCACGAGGCACATGATGAAAATGCATTACCTTTCTGATGTTTGTGAAAGTAACTGGAGAGCTCTGCAGGTTACAGTAGAAATGCTCCTGAAAGGAAATGATGAAAAATGTACTATGCCATATGCTCAACCCCTCCCACCAACCCCTCGGCCTAATATTATTTTCCGCCCAGGAAGATGAAAACATACAATATAAATCATGCAGTTACCATGGATGCACACGGTCCCCCCAATTCAGACATGGTTTGGCCTGCAGTCTGTTTCAAAGTGATCTCTTTTTTTCTCTTTAATATATGACCTAATCATGTTCTCTTTCCCAAAGCAAAGCTCCTCCTCGCATTAGCAATGTACAGAGCAGTACTGAAGTGTCAGTGCCTGCTGCTGACTCCTATTGATGTTAACACTGGAACTGCTTTCTTTGACTTCTTATGAAGTTCATTTGTCTGACACTGAAACTGTGAACAAACTGACATCTTAAAAAGACGTTCCATTTATGTTGGACACATCCAGACTTCACAGAAGCTTCACAGAAGCTTCACAAAAGCTACTGATGTCAGCTGAAGTAATAGAATACAAGCCCCAGTTTTTTTAAATTTAGTTATTTTATTTTATTTTAGGTTTTATAATCACGCAGAAGAATTCCCTGCATATTCTTTAGGCAGCTCTAGATGGTTGCCCCCCCCTTTTTTTTCTCTTTTCCTGAACGATAAAAGTCTATGATTTAAGTTTTATTTATTTATTTATTTATTTATTTATTTATTTATTTATTTATTTATTTATTTATTTATTTATTTATTTATTTATTTATTCAGTTCTTGTCTGTTCCACAGTTTCTAAAATATTATAGTATATTCACACTGACTAAGCATATCTGTACTTTCTTTTCATTTACTGTAATGAAGTTGTTTTTAGCTGTGACCCCTTTTAATTATGGTGTACCTCATGGCACTATTTTAGGTACCTTTATACATTCTTCCATTAGGGCATTGTTTTCCAGTTCTGGTCCTTGGTGTACACTCTGCATGTTTCAGTTGCTCCCCTACTTCAACACACCCAATTTAAATTGATCTGTTATTACGAGGCTTCTGTAGAACTTGATGACAAGCTGTTGCATTAACTAATTCCTTAGAGTAACGCTATGTTGAAGCAGGGACACATCTAAAACTTTTAGAACTGTGTGCAGGGTTGGTAAACACTGCATTAGGTTACACTTTCAGAAACTACAACCTTGTCTTTCACAGTTTTGTTGATGAACTTAAGATCTATTTGCCTGTACCAGCTGACAGCCATGCTAACAAGCTTTTTGAACTGTCAAAGAGATGTACAAACGTCGGCTAGATATAAACATTATTAACATACACAAAAGCAAAAATGGAAACCTTTTCTTTTTGACAACCCATTCCTCTAAACCAGATATTAACTTTTTAAAACAAGCACCACCAAACACTGAAAAACACTAGCTTACTAGCTCAACTTGTACTGAAACATTTCAAACTGAACAATGTTTAAATACCTAACTAACCTAAAAAACTAACTTCAACACTTCAACAAAGCCAGGGACAACCATCCATCCATCCATCCATCCATCCATCCATCCATCCATCCATCCATCCATCCATCCATCCATCATCTTTACCCGCTCCTTCCTTTTTGGGTCACTGGGGTCACAGTTGCCGATATCCAGCTATCTCTGTGCAAGAGGCAGGGTACATACAATTTCTAAATAAATAAAAAATCTATAATTATGACCGTCTTTGAATGTTACTCCTGTGCTAAATGAAAGAGATGGAATCAGCATGTGCCTAATACAGATTTGAGACAAGATGAATGAAATGTCCTGTTTGTTTTGAACTTTTTGTTGCTGGTAAATCTTGTAAAGATTTTTCTGGCACTTATAATCACTTGAACATTAACCATCGCCCAGTCTGTTGTACAATTTTAATCTTTTTTTTTTTTTTTCAAGTAGTTACTATTTGGGGTCAAGATGGTAATGTACTTTATAATTTTGTCTGTCCTTGCTTTTCTGTTTTGTGTTACAATTCACATTTTGACAACTTTTTTTTATTTTATTTAACTTGATAACAGTTGATACTAACATTTCTTCTGTGTACTGAGGGGATCCTGAGTCCCACCAGTGCTACTTGTATCACAGTCTAAGAACTATGGCCTTAAAACTCTTTTGACAGTGCTTTTGGCACAGTAAGTTCTTTTTGTCACTTGTCTGCTTGAAACCTTGGTGTACTACTGTAATTCTTTGTACGTCTGTCCAACGGCTTGTATCTGACAAAAAAGAAAAGGTGTTGTGAAATCACACCTGCACTGGTGTCCTTTTTACACTGGCTTCCCATTCATTTCAGTTTAATTTTACACATTACTGTTTGTTTTTCAAGAGTCCAAATGAAAATGGTTTCCTAACATGATCTTCTGCACATTTCCAGTCAGAGCTCTAAGGTCCAGAAATCTTTGGACCAAGGAACCAGGCTTAAAACCAGGTGACAGAGACTTTCTGGCGGGGTCACTACTCTGTAAACAGCCTACCTTTGAAAATTAGAACTGCTTGAACCCAACCGGTCCTTTAAGAAATTGATTTAGACCCCCGTTTTAGTCCTGGGAAGGATATACAGGTAGTCCCCGACTTACGAGCGAGTTCCGTTCCTACGACTATCTCGTAAGACGAAATCTCGTACGTCGGAACACGAAACACGTGTTCTCGTAAGTCCGGATTTTTGGACGTAAGTCGGAAAATTTATGCTAGCGCTACTACGAACACTCGTTTTTCATCACAAATGTTTATACTAGTTCCAAGGGCATAGATTTCATCTCATTATTGGGGGGGACCATAAACAGGGAAATTTTTTAAGAGCAATTTTGGGGGGGTCGGTAAGGTTACAGTGAAATGTAATGCAAAATGTACAGAGGGAAGTTTATCCAAACTGCATGCATATACTATGCAGAATAATCAGCAATAATATTGATTTAAATGGCATGTATTTAGTAGTCTTAATACTACTGTATTATTAATCAGTACAATAGTGACACTCATTACTCTTATTAAAAATTTTAATGTGTTCAATCTTTGCCACTTGTCAAAATGACAAGTGGCAAAATGAGAATTTTGCAAAATAGGTCCCCTCTAAATATTGTTTAAATTTCTGTTTGGCTTGTATTCATAGATTGCTGTGGTCAGTGTCACTGATAATCTGGTACCACACCTTCCAAAAATCTTAAAGCTTAAAAAAACAGTTTTCAAGGAGAAGAAATACTTTAATGCAGGGGTCACCAAACTTTTTGAGACTGAGAGCTACTTCAGTGGAACCAAGAGGCACAAAGGTCCACTTGTTCGTTCCAAACAAATTTGCATGGTTCAACTTTAATTATAGTATTAATAATAATACATTTACATACATGTGAATATATGACTGCCTGATCACATCTGATCTGGTCTGTATTATTAAAGACTCCACACAATGATTTAGCTTGGTAAATATGATCAATTATTATTGATAATTACCAGTAGTGATTAGAACTCTCAATCAAGAACTTGAGTCCTCAGTTTGAATAATTTTTTGGTTCTTCTGTGCAAATGTAAATTGTTCTTAGCTTTGACTGGGAGTGTGGATGGTTGTTTGTCTCTTTGTCTGTCTCTGTGATGGACTGGAGACGTGTCCTGGGTGTCTCTGGGACAGACTGGTGACCTGTCCTGGGTGTCCCTGCCTTCACACAAAAGCAGCTGAGATTGGTTCCAGTCCTAAACAAGGGGGCATAATGGATTACTTATTAACTGATATTTAAACATAAAACACTATTTATTTTATGTTAAACTCAATCTGTAACATTTGAAATTCATTGTATTTTATAAATATTTTATTAACTCTAAAAAAGCTAAGTCTGGTCCTCTGGACAATCAAAAAACAAAACAAAACAAAGCAACAAAAAAACTGTAGCTACAGTTTTTTTGTTGCTTTGTTTTGTTTTTTGATTGTCCAGAGGACCAGACTTAGCTTTTTTAGATTTTTCTACCTGGATTATTGAGCATGCATCAGGGTATTTTATTAACTGTTTTGTAGAAATGAACACGTTTGTAACATTCATTCAAAATATGCCTTTGTAGTATTTTTTAAGAACCTATTAAGAATAAAATCTTCCAGTTGCAGATACAAAATATCAATAATGTAATATAATAAACAGTGACATTTTTTTATTAATCATGTGACATAAGTATTGATCCTCAACATTTTTTACAATAATAATTTATTTATAAAGCCCTTTAAAACAACCACAGCTGCAACAAAGTGCTACACATATAAAATCATTTTAACTAATCATCACATCTTCTCTACTCTTTTTAAATTAATTATCTTTCACATATTTTATCATTACTTCTCTCAAGAGCTCCACACCTGAAAATATGATGAATGTGAATCCATCCTGCTCAAAGCTGCGCTGACATTCTTCTGTCTGTTGCAGCCACCAGGGAGCTAGTTAGCATTGAAGCTAGCGTGTTAGCTGATGAAGTGTCGCTCCTCGTTGCGTTTTGCTGTTGCTACAGCCACTAATGAGACACAGACACACTTGTCTTTCAACACTGTAAAAGACCTTTTCCTCCCAGTCACTGTCACCAATGTTTTAAGTAGCTACTTACTGGAAGTTAATAGTTTGTGCTGCAGCTCACTCCCACCCAGCGGCTCCGCGCCGAGCCTGTGACTCCGGTGCTGTTGTTGTTCCTTGTAAACATTGGACTAAACCATTTGCCAACAGAGAAGGGGGGGGGGGCAAATTTTCCTTTTTTTTCTTAGAATAATGGCGGATTTCTCTCTTTTTTTGCCTTTTTATATTTATATTGTTTAAAGACACGGTTTCCTTTATTGAATTATTGGGGGGGACAGATCTATATTTCCCCAAGATTGGGGGGGTCCGGACCCCCCCGACCCCCCCAGGATCTACGCCTATGACTAGTTCATGAACATGCTCAGAAACTTGTTTCCAAACGGTTAGCTAACACACTTTCATCTAAAAACACATAAAAGTGCTGTATTTTTTGTATGTTCTTTACAAATTTACTGCTCGTCCGCCAGCTCGTAAGTCCGGAACCTCGTAAGTAAGAGCGCTCGTAAGTCGGGGACTACCTGTATTGGCTTTTATGTGTAAGTTTAACTGTTTTATTTACTTATTCATGTTTGTTTGTGATTGGTAATGCTTTAATATTTCACTGAAGTTCTTGTGTTTTGCAGATTTATTGACACCCACCTGTCACCTGCGCTGTAAATGCTTTTGCCCATGTCTGTGTGCACATGTCTGTTAGCAAAATATTTCACAAAACGAGGGGCAATTCTAGAATCTGACCTTTAGGGGTGCTTAGCCCCCAGTGGTTCTTGTCTTGAACAATGCAGTGGCCATGCATTGGCATCAGAAAAAATTGTAATTTGGGTAGGACACACTAGTGGGTGGCTCTGGGGGTCCCCCCTCCCAATAAAATTCTGAATGAAGTAGATGCCATTTTCTGCATTCTGGTGTATTTTAACAGGTTTTAAACATTGACATTTCCCAAGTAAACACTTGATTCAATAAGTATTTTAGAATTAATTACGCAACAAGAAGTAACCTGACCAACAGCTCTTCTTGTGTGAATAGTCCGCTTCTCTCATGCATCCCCCCCCCACACACACACACACACACACAAACCCCCCAGCTCCTTCAGGTAAGTGGCGTTTCACTTTAGGACAAATTGAGGTCGCTGACTGGTCAGTTGCTGACAAACCTGCTGGACTGATTGACAGGTAGCACTGAGGATACAATTCTAACAATACGATGCAAAAAATAAAAATATCATAGATTTTACTGGCCCATTTAAGATTGTCATCATTTGTTCCATACTTATTCCAAATGTACGGTATTCAATATTTTGGCGACTATATGGTTTGAGAACTGTTTCCTTACAAAATCCTAATTATGGTTTCTCTATTTTTCAGGGATGCTGAGTTAAAATTTATAGGTGATTGAGCACCCCCCCCCCACACACACACACACACACACACACACACAAAGAGGCTAAAACCACCACTGCATAAATCACTGGGACAATTTCAATGACATTTTCAGGAAGTTATCTTTGGATGTACATCTACAACAGATTAACTTTTGGTGCCAATTTAATACAAGATAACTGCCACAATCAACTGACATTAGAAAGCCATTTACTGTACTTCTAGAGAAAATAGTTGAGTCCCAACTAAAGTGCTTCCTGGAGGATCACGCTATCCCCGAGCTTTTCCAGTCTGGCTTCAAATCTCTACACAGCACTGAAACTGCCCTACTGAAGGTTTTTAACGACATCTTTCTATCCACAGATACTGGTGACTCTGTGCTGCTTGTCCTATTGGACCTCACATCCGCTTTCGACACCATCGACCATGAGATCCTCATTGCTAGGTTGGAGCAGTGGGTGGGCATCTCAGGATCAGCCCTAAACTGGTTCAGATCCTACCTCTCTGACAGGTCTTTTTGTGTGTCCATCAATGATTTTACTTCTGCAGTGGCGGCTCTTAAATGGGGGGTTCCGCAGGGGTCCATCCTGGGTCCTCTCTTGTTCTCCTTATACCTGCTGCCACTCGGTGCTATTTTCCGGAAACACAATATACCTTTCCACTTCTACGCTGATGACTGTCAAATCTACTTCCCCCTAAGACAAAATGGTACAGGCTCTATTCAACCTCTGCTCGACTGCCTGGCTGACATCAGGGACTGGATGGCTTTAAATTTCTTAAGCTTCAATGATAAGAAGTCTGAAGCCATATTGTTCCTTCCCAATGACACAACCTCAAACCACTGCATTGACCTGTCTGCTCTACCCCTGTCCGAAAAACAAAAAGTCAAAAATCTGGGAGTGATAATGGATCCTTCCATGAAACTCAACAGTCATGTAAACATGATCGTCAAATCCTGTTTTTTCCAGCTGAGGCGTCTGTCTAAGCTGAAGCCCATATTATCCAAAAAGCACCTGGAGACAGTGATTCACGCATTCATTACATCTAGGCTCGATTACTGCAATTCACTTCTGTTTGGCGTCAGTCAAGCCACCATTGCACGATTACAACTGGTTCAGAACGCAGCTGCCCGATTTTTAACCAGCACACGCAAAAGAGAGCACATTACACCAGTCTTGGCCTCCCTTCACTGGCTACCGGTTCATCTTCGAATCCAATTCAAAATTCTCATGTATGTCTACAAATCGCTGAACAGTCTCGCCCCCGCCTATCTCTCGGATCTGATACACCCATATGTCCCTCCACGTGCTTTGAGGTCAGAGGATCAGGTACTCTTAATAGTTCCAGAAACTCGCCTTAAGCGCAGGGGTGACAGGGCGTTCTCTGTAGCAGGCCCAAGACTCTGGAACGAGTTACCGCTGCTCATCAAACAGGCCCCCTCCCTCTCAGTTTTCAAATCCCGGTTAAAAACTCACTACTACTCCATTGCTTTCA
>JBBPBX010115080.1:0-10253 GCA_038048925.1 Garcialebias charrua
AACCAAAATATAAGTGTCAATTTGTCTCCTTGAGGGCTTCAAGAAGGTGTAACACTTAGAGTTTCAGAGAGATGTGGAGAGGTGTACTTGAAGGTCAAGACAGAAATATCAGAGGCTAGGTGTATCACTACAGTCCCCCTTTTTGGAAGTCATCGCCTGTCCTTGGAGATGAGTTCCAACACGAAAGGATACCACCGAATGTCTCTGACCTCTATGTAATCCAGCAAGTGGAAAAAAAAAAATCAAAAAAAGTTCAAAATTATATTCCCATAATGTTTTTGGAAATTCCATACTGTTCGTAGGTAATCCCTTTGCGGTAAGCTTTCAATCCTTTGGAAAACATAGTCTGTTAACCCATGGAAAACTGAGTCTGTGATCCCTTGGAAAACAAAGTCTTATAATCCACAACGGTAAATCCACAACGATGGGGGTTATTGATTTCATCAGCAAGAATGGAATTTAATCAGCATGTAGAGGGGATCCCTCGATTGAAGCAGAGGAGGCGGGCCTTGGATGAAGGTTGAAGACCAACGTTGGATCAGCAGGTCCCCACATCGAAGGTTGCAGGCTGGATGGCTTCCAGTCGGTGCCACCCTGGTTCAATGTGTCATGCAATTATGTGGTTTTAGGTGGGCTTATGATAGGGATTCTACATTAAGCCTTACCTATATGCACCTGGTATGTAAGCTATCATGGATTAGATCAGCTACAATTACCAATTAAGGGGTGGATCAATGCTGTAAAAATCAGAAATAGGGATCTATACCTATAGAAATGTGGAGGGCTTCTGTAACGAAGGCCTCTTCATTCAAACTATTCCTCCATTCATTATTTAGTTTAGGTTAAACTAAAATAAAAAAATGAAATCTAGTTTGGTCTAAATGTCTGTTGTCTTTTAGACGAACGACGCAAGATTTGGTAATCCCTAAAAATTTTGAAGTCTATGGCGAGACTCATCAAAATGAATAGATCTAGAATAGAAACGATCGAATCGGTTCTACCTAAATGATTGGGAGATCAGTGTAGATTATAGTACCTTAAGTAGTATTAATCTACAATGACTTTTCAAAGATTGAGATCTTTAACAAAATGAACAGCATGTTGGCATAGTTAAAATCCATTTAAGTCTTCAACTTATCAACAATCAAAACCTCTTTTGGCTGGGAGTGTTCAGAAAACAATAACAACTTCAATAACAACAAAAGTAGCAATCAAGCAACTAAAAACAACGTTTCACTACGTCAAACTCACTCTGGTCGTCAGATTACAAACGAGTGTTCTGTCCAGTAAGCCTGCCTCTCGGGTCAGGTTTCTGACGGTCTGCAGTACCCTGTTGGGCCTCATAACGATCCAATCGAGCCTCAACAGCTTTGTCTGGATTATTTTCCCGTTAGAATTATTTTTTCATTCACATTTGAGCGTATGCTTGGAGCGGGTGCGTGATAAGTGTTGTGTCTGTGTTTGTGAGACGTTTCATTACGTGTCGCGAGGCTGCATGCATTTTTCATTGTGGTGACCGCCGTGTCACGATCCTGTTTCATTCTATTACATCTGCGATTTATTGTTGAAGGTCTGTTTCACACATATGCTGCTCCATTAAGTGCCTTTTTCTGTTACAACGTGTGTTGCCGAGTGCTTTGAGTATCTGGATGAGATAGAAAAGCACTATATAAGTGCAGTCCATTTACCTAAAAGAGTTGAACTTGCTACTGGCACTTCTTATGTTGGACTTGGTTGCATTTCTTCGTTTATTGTATAATTGTGGGACAGCCCTGGCACTTTGATATACTGATGATGATTCTGACTGAGATGTAGAAACATACCACTGGTTGGTGTGCAGCAGCCAAACTGACTGGTAAAACCTGGAACTGGACTTCCCAGGTCATGTCTGGACGTATGTTATTTACCTTACCATACCATACCATTTTATTTATAGAGCACTTAAAACAGCAACAAGGCCAACCAAAGTGCTGTACAAACAGAAAAAAGGCAACACACAAAATGTGTTGTGTTATTTGTGTTAACACAATAGTTCATTGTGCTTACAAATCACTTTACAATGATCAGGAAGCAACGGTTAGGACAGCCTACGGGAACACGGAGTGGTTTCGAGTCGGGAAAGGAGTTCGACAAGGCTGCATACAATCACCAGTTCTATTCAACCTGTATGCAGAAGTGATTATGAGGCGATGCAATTTGGACGAATCTGAGATTGGAATCAAAATTGGCGGCAGAAACATCAATAACCTTCGATACGCAGATGATACAACCCTGCTCGCAGAGAGTGAAAAGGACCTCGACTGTCTCGTCCGACGAGTGCAAGAGGAAAGTGAACGAATGGGACTGTACCTTAACATCAAAAAAACAAAAGTTATGACCACTGCAGGCAATGGTGTAATGAACATGCAAATAAACAACACAGTAATCGAGTCTGTACAAGATTTCATTTTCCTTGGAGCAAAAATCGACCGCAGTGGGGCATCGGCGCCCGAGATCAAGAGGCGAATCACACTCAGCAGGACTGCAATGCAGGGAATGGAAAAGATCTGGAAGAGCAAAGATATTAGCATTGCAACAAAAGTCAGATTGGTCAACGCAATTGTCTTC
Organism: Garcialebias charrua; assembly: GCA_038048925.1. Classification (NCBI taxonomy): domain Eukaryota; kingdom Metazoa; phylum Chordata; class Actinopteri; order Cyprinodontiformes; family Rivulidae; genus Garcialebias; species Garcialebias charrua. The sequence goes on from JBBPBX010115080.1 coordinate 2,608, forward strand.
CCTATAATGATGTATGGTTGCGAAAGTTGGACGCTTAGAAAAGAAGAGAAAAGAAAAGTCGAAGCATTCGAACTTTGGTGTTGGAGGAGAATGCTAAGAATACCTTGGACTGCCATGATGAAGAACAAGACAGTTTTGGACCGCGTCAAACCGAAAATGTCATTATTGGGCAAAATCACCAAACAGCAGCTCTCATATTTTGGCCATGTGATGCGCGCTGATTCTTTAGAAACATCAGTGATGCTGGGAAAAGTCAGTGGGAAAAGAAGACAAGGCCGCCAAAGAACAAGATGGCTCGACACTATCATGACAACAATGACTATGCCAATTGCAGATTTGAAAGAATTGGTGAAAGACAGGAAGGCGTGGAGTATGAAGATTCATAAAATGACCGAAAGTCGGATACGACTGATTGGATTGGACTTGGGCAGCACGGTGGCACAACTGGTAGAACTGCTGCCTCTCAGCGAGAAGGTTGCCGGTTCAAATCCCGGTCCGGGGCCTTTCTGGGTGGAGTTTGCATGTTAGAGTACTGAACATGAACTTAGATGTTTATGCTATAAGAATAATTTTTTTTTAATCTTCACATTTTTCTCTAAATCAAATGTCTTCAAATATGATTCGTAGATAAAACAAGGATTTAGGAAGCTAGGGTATAAAAGAAAGTTCCTGAGCATGTATTTTGCCTTGTGTGTGACAGGAAATGGCGGTGCGGGCCCTGAAGCAGACAGGCAGCAGGAATATCGAAGCAGCCTTGGAATACATCAGTAAAATGGGTTACCTTGACCCTCGCAATGAGCTCATTGTTCGTGTCATCAAACAGACTTCACCAGGTACTAAAATCACTAGACTTCACTAAGGGGACATTTTATTTTAGTTGTTACTTGTCACCATATGTTTTCACTGTACTGTATCTGCAATTTATTTTCATTCAAGATGTTTGGGATATGGTTGGATGTAGTTAATGGTCCTTGTTGTTGCAGGAAAAGCTGGCGTGCCAAACACAATGGACCACCGACCAACGTTAGAGGCTTCAGGTGAAGTAGGGGCCATGCCTCCATATCATCAAATGGGGGCTCCTATGTATGATGGGGCGGCAATTTATGGCCCAGAGGGTGAGATGACCAGACCCTATATGGGTGCTCCCCCTGTAATGAACTACATGATGTCCCCTTCTACTGCAACGCAGGGTTCTGCTATGGGTAATCCAATGGGTCGACCCCCCAGCGTGGGCAGCTATCCACCGGTGATGCCCACGCAGAGCAACCCAGGCAGCACAGTGTACCCCCCAGTAGCTCAGCAGAAAAGTTACCCTGGCAGCATGGAGCAGCATGGGCCCATGATGAGCTACAACGTCCCAGGCCAGCCTTTGCAGATCCCACCACAGTCACCAGGGGGCCCAGTTCCAGGTCCACACTACGATTATGGCCATTCAAGGCACAACTTGATGGAGCCTTCGGTGTATGGAGTCAAGCGGACCCCCTCTTTCCAAAGCAAAATGCAACCCCCACCCCCGATGGCTCCTCCAGACAACTACGTCAACATGCAGGGGAAAGGGGGTATGGGTCAGAATGGGCCAGGAGTAGGGTACCCTGCTAACTTGTACCTTACCCCTCACTCCCACCCTCGACAGGCTAGCCCCACCTCCCACCAGGTCCACATGATGTCTCGTTCCCCTGGTGGGATGGCAGCCATGGGCTCTGAATTCTCAGATGTGCCCCAGGGATTAATGACACCTTCCAGGGCCAGCCTCAACCTGGACCTGTATGACCACCACTGGGCAAGCCCTCCAGGTCCTGAAGGTGCCCCTCCAGCAAGACAACCCCAGCCCCAGGTTCCATTCAGAGGCGAAGTGCGTGTGCCCAGCAGAACAAACTCTTTCAACAGTCGTTCTGCAGGTCCAAATGGTGTCCGACCTTCAATGGCTGCACCATCTGCAGCTGGAAAACAGGAGTCCTCACTGGGCCCTCCTAACACCATCACGGCTGTAACCTCCCCCCCCATCCAACAGCCTGTCAAGAGTATCAGAGTGATGAGGCCCGAGCCCAAGACAGCTGTGGGACCATGTCACCCTGGCTGGATGACTGCTCAGACACAAGATGCAACAGAAACTCTGGCCTACATGCCAGAGGAGACGTACCCACTAGAGCCTGCACAGGAGCCCCGCTGCCCTCCACCACCTTACCCAAAAAATCTGCTCGTGCCCGGAGCAAATGGAGAACCAGGGGTCCTGGAGGGGGCCTCAGCTCTCTGTGGTGCTCCAGACCTCAGCAGCCCTGTTGCCAGAAATGCACACGGTGGCAGCGGAGGGAGTGGAAAGACGGAGAGCAACCAGCAGGTGAAAGAGAAGACCAAGATGGGCAAAGGAGAGAAAGTTGTGAAGGACAAAAAGCAGATCCAGACGTCTCCTGTGCCTGTGAGGAAAAATGGACGAGATGAAGAAAAGAGAGAGTCCCGCATCAAGTCCTACTCACCTTTCGCCTTCAAGTTTTATATGGAGCAGCACATCGAGAACGTGATGAAGACCTACCAGCAGAAACTCAACCGCAAGATTCAGCTGGAGCAGGAGATGTCCAAAGTAAGAATGTGTTGGAAATTATTTAAAAAGTAGGGCAGAACCTTTCAAAGATGATTCTTTAACCAAATGATTATTTTGAGGACCTATTTTATGTTAGTAGTAAAAAAAAAAAAAAAAAACAGGACTTGAGTTTTAAATTATACTAGAAAGCATCTAATCCATCTACCCTGATGCATGCTCAATAATCCAGGTAGAAAAATCTAAAAAAGCTAAGTCTGGTCCTCTGGACATTAAAAAACAAAACAAAACAACAACAAAAAATGTGTAGAAATGTTTCGTCTTTCGTCCGAAAGACTTCCTCAGTCTGACAAGCTGTATTCAGCTCAGTCTTATAAATGGCCCAGCACAGAAGATTAACATCATCAGGTCAGGACTCTGCGGTCTACACTCATCTCCAGGTCAGAGGTCACTCTTTCAGGGATGAAGATGTTCACATCCTTGATAGAGAGGAACAATGGTTTGAGAGAGGAGTAAAGGAGGCCATCTTTGTGAAAAGAAACCGTCCATCATTAAACAGAGGTGGAGGCCTCCGGGTTCAACTGTCCCCCTCTTACAATGCTGTTATTGCTAGTATCACTCAGCCCTCTGTGAATAGCAAACAACCATCAGGGTGCTAACGATCCATCGTTAGGCTGATGGTCCTCCTTGATCATGTGAGCAGCTGGTTTCAGGCTGTCATCAGCCAACTGGTTGATCCACTGTGAGAGGGTGCTATTTATAAGACTGAGCTGAATACAGCATCTCAGACTGAGGAAGTCTTTCGGACGAAAGATAAAACGTTTCTACAAAAAAAATTGTTTGTTTTTTGAATGTCCAGAGGACCAGACTTAGCTTTTGTAGATCTAATCCATCTATTATCTTTACCCGCTTCTTCCTTTTCGGGTTACGAGGGTCACTGATGCCCATGTCCAGCAGTCACTGTGCGTAGATCTCCAATCCATGACAGTGACACCTGGACAGGTCTCCAGTCCATCACAGGGACACATAGAGACAAACGAGACAAACAACCATTCACCCTCTCAACAGTTCAGTTATCAATCAGTCTAACATGCATGTTTTTGGTCTGTGGGAGGAAACTGGAGTACCTGGAGAAAACCCACACATGCACCGAGAGAACATGCAAACTCCACCCAGAAAGGTCTCCCAGCCGAGATTCCATCCGGTAACCTTCTTGCTGAGAGGCAACAGGTCTACCAACTGCGCCCGTGCCGCCCGTACAGCTAGTTTTCTGTCAAAATTGTTAAAACGATTGAAAAGCATGTTAAGATGAAGGGACAAACCCAGTCAGACACAAAGGGTCAAGTTCATTTCAGTAACAGTTTCAAGCTGTTTCTCTTCTTTCTTTTCGTGCCCAGGCTGGTCTGTCCCAAGCAGAGCAGGAACAAATGAGGAAGATGCTGAATCAAAAAGAGTCCAACTACAACAGGCTGCGCCGTGCCAAAATGGACAAGTCCATGTTTGTCAAAATCAAGACTCTGGGCATTGGTGCTTTTGGTGAAGTGTGTCTTACACGTAAAGTAGACACCGGTGCACTTTATGCCATGAAAACACTGCGCAAGAAAGACGTCCTCAACCGTAACCAGGTGATCCATTTTATTTACTTTTTTTTTACCAGTCACATTGAGTATTTCATATTTGTGGTGTTTGTAATTAGGGAATTTATCAAAAAAAATTATTTTGGATGGATGCTTTCAATTAAAGTCCAACACCCACCATGTTTTCAAATTGCATCGCCATTAATATTTATTAGTTTATTTAAAAAAAATACAGGAGCGATTACTTATATTGTGGAGAAATAACGGTAAATGTGTTATTTCATGATTTATAGCAGATTTTAGCATGCAGCTCTGGGAAAATCTGCTCCTCTCCATATATGGGCATTCACAAGGGCATTCACGTCACCAAAGTGACGCCTTGGAGTTACAGGCGAGCAGAGGAAAAGAAAAAGGAAGCATTTTTAAATATTCCCTAAAGCTGCCTGTTGATTAATCCTGCTGTCGCTCACTCATATTCTGAGCGAGCATCCACTTAGACATACTAGTTTAATTCGTTTGATCGCGACAAATTCATTCATTTCCGCATCGACTTTTTATTCTCCCCCCCGTGAAATAGAAAGGCAGTCAGAGCCAGCCGCGCAGCTGAGCTCTGACTGCGAGCTCCCCGCGTGCTTCCCGACCCGTGCTCCTTGCAGCTGAGGAGAGCAAATGCATACACTCGAGGGAGCAAATTACACCGGCACGAGGAACTTCAAAGGAACGAGGAACGAGGAGCCAGGGACGCGCGCGGCTCGCAGCTCGCTCCTTTGGGCAGATGAGAGCAACAACAGGTCCGCAGCGGTGTTATAAAATAAATAATAAATAAAATCAGAGCGCTGGTCCATATACAGTACACACAAATGCACCAGGAAATATGCAGGAAATATGCAGTTTTCTCCTACTCTCTCTCATAAACCTCCATGGAAACGCACTCCTACCTTTCTGCTTTCTGGGTGGAGATGTCACAAAAGTCACATGACCCTTCGGGACTCTTCGGCCAGGTTTCCGGATTCATTCGGGAATGGTTTTTTTTTTTTTTTTAACCCTCGCCTGGCCCAAATGCAAAAATGAAAATAAAATTCATAAAATACTACAGTAATTCTCCAATATGGTGAATTGTTACTGTCACGGTGGGTGTTGTCCTTTAAGCATTAATCAGAAAAATTATTAAGGAGCATTTCCGTTGCAGGTAGCTCATGTGAAAGCAGAGCGGGACATCCTGGCCGAGGCAGACAACGAGTGGGTGGTGCGTCTTTACTATTCGTTCCAGGACCGAGACAGCCTCTACTTTGTCATGGATTACATCCCTGGAGGAGATATGATGAGTCTCCTCATCCGAATGGGGGTCTTCCCTGAGGCTTTGGCTCGCTTTTATGTGGCTGAGCTGACACTGGCCATTGAGAGCGTCCACAAGATGGGTTTCATCCACCGTGACATCAAGCCAGACAACATCCTCATTGACCTGGATGGGCACATAAAGCTGACTGATTTTGGTCTGTGTACAGGCTTCCGCTGGACACACAACTCCAAGTATTACCAGAAAGGTGAGGCCGGCAGGCTGCTTTTTGTCCACTCTTGATCAGGATTCAGAGGTTTACAAATCTATAAAGTGAGGGCCACAAATATTCTCAGTAACTTGTAAAAAATCCATCCATCCATTATATTTACCCACCTCTTTCTTGTTTTGAGTTGTGGAGGTCACTGGTGCCCATGTCCAGCCGTCACAGTGAGGGACACCCTGGACAGGTCTCCAGTCCATCACAGGGACACCTAGAGACAAACAAGACAAACAACCATTCACTCTCTCTCACACCTAGGCACAATTTAGAGTTACCAATCAGTGTAACGTATGTTTTTGGTCTGTGGGAGGAAACCCATGCATGCACGGACAGAACATGCAAGCTCCACCCAGAAAAGCTCCCGGCCGGGATTTGAACCAGGGTGGTGTGCTCTCTGAGAGGCAGCAACTCTACCAACTGCCACCGGGCTGCCCTTGTAAAAGGTGATTTTTATTGGGGCGGCTGTGGCTGAGTGGTTAGAGCAGTTGTCCTCCAATGCGAGAGTTGGGGGTCTGAATCCACAGCAGTCACATGCTGAAGTGTCCCTGGGCAAGATACTGAACCCCTCATTGCCTCTGATGTGTGTCCCATCAGTGTATGAATGTGATCTAAAGCACTGATTAGTCTCTTTAGAATGATTTGTTCAATTAGCTTTGTAGAGATCTCGTACCATACCATACCATTTTATTTATAGAGCACTTAAAACAGAGACAAGGCCAACCAAAGTGCTGTACAAACAAACAAACAGGCAACACATAGGCAACATACAAAATGAAGTAAAATCAGAATATAGACATGAAAACGTTGCAGATAATAAATATAACGACTAACCTGTGTGAAGCAAACAGGTTCAAACACAGATCATCTGGTGTTGAAAGCAACAGAATAGTAGTGAGTCTTTAAACAGGATTTGAAAACCGAGAGGGAGGGGCCTGTCTGACGAGCAGAGGTAACTCGTTCCAAAGTCTTGGTCCTGTTACAGAGAAGACCCTGTCACCTCTGCGCTTAAGACGAGTTCCTGGAACTGTGAGAAGTAACTGGTCCGCTGACCTCAGAGCACGTGGTGGGACATACGGCTGTAGTAAATCAGAGAGATAGGTGGGGGCGAGACTGTTCAGCGGTTTGTAGACATACATGAGAATTTTGAACGGGATAGAGTGCTGTATGAATGGGTAAATGAGGGCACAGGTTGTAGTGTAAAGCGCTTTGAGTATCTTGAAATAAGATATAAAGGATAAGTATAGCCCATTACCATTATTATAATTTGTGATAAAGAATTAAATGATGCACTTTACTTCTTTTTTTATCTAATCTTAAAGCTCATCTTTTGAATACAGTAGTCCCTGGTTTGTCACAGGGGATCCGTACCCTGAAGCCCTGCAGTAAGTGAAAAACTGCCAAGTAGGAATACAGTAGTAGTACAAGTAGTACCGTATTTTCTGGAATATAATAGGTCGCATCCGAATATAGGTCGCATTGTCCAATTATTGCCAAAGAATTGGAAAAAAATCCATATATAGGTCGCACCCGAGTATAGGTCGCACCTACGTCAAAATGTGGACCGTGTTTAGCTCTGCTGCAAATGTCTCTTCCACAGGAGCGCACAGCAAGGCTTTTAAGAAGATTAACACTTAAAAACAATTAATTGTTTGATAAAAATTATAGCAAATATGTGTCTGAGCTGAACTTTTCTTTAATAAATGAATAATTTTAGCAGGATAAACACCTAAAAAATATATTTGTTAGCTGACATTATTGTAAGAGTGTGTCTCAGTTTAATTTTTGTTAATAAATGATTACAAATCAGCTTATTTTATAAAAAGCCATAAATAGGTCGCACCTGAATATAGGTCGCAGGGCATGCAAAAATGATAAAAAGCCGCAACCTATATTCCGGAAAATACGGTAATATATATTATACATATATATATATTATACATATATATATATATTATTTATATACACATATATATA
>JBBPBX010115081.1:0-10253 GCA_038048925.1 Garcialebias charrua
GCATGCATCAGTGCAATGAGTTTGTAACACAATGAGAAGCAGGCCATTTAAAATGTGGTTAAATAAATATACTCTTGGTTTTAGAGCATCTTTTTTTATGTAGCATGTATGTACCACCTAAATGAATCAACACTTAAGTTTCCAACAAAAAGTAATCTAGAAAAGATGGGTGGTTTGAATATGGTTTGTGATGAAGCAGCTGTGATTATGCAATGATTATGCTGGATCCCCACCGCACGCATCTCGCGCAGCCGAAGCAGCCACTTTACATTGAAGTCTATGGGGACGCGAATCTTGGAGCAGCGGGTCGTGTCGCGGCGCATCTACAGCATACAAGCAGCGCGAAAGTGAGCAGCAGCTGTTTCCTACTCCCGCGTCGCATCCGAGCAGCGACTGTGCTGCTCGGCAGCACAGCTGTGGAAGCACGGCATTCCGTGCTTCCACAGCTAGATTCAGCTCGCTGCTCAGCAGCAAACAATCAGGACCAATCAGGAGAGACTCTGCCATGTGATCACGCAACGACGACGGGACGGAATTAGGTGGGCACCGCGCGAAACGTTTAACAGATGAAAAAAATCCCGCGGTAAACATGGAGGAGAAACTTACAGCAGGTCGTCAAACTGGGGGCGGGTGACACGGAAGTACCGCTGAAAGCGCTCCTCGTCTGCGCGCAGCTCCTGGATCAGATGGTGAAATTCACCGAATCCATGACGCCTCTCTAATGTGGGGTGAATCCAGAATCGTCGTTGTGCACGGCGTCTGCGTGTTGCTGCTTTGTAGATTAAGTACAAGGCAATTCTTCGTATTGCGTCCGCCATTTTTCTGAGACCGGAAATAAACAAACACCGGAGCGGAAGAGGACCAACACGCTCCTCCTCCCACTGCAGACGCGTTAGATGAGGACAGTCATCTGTTGACAAGCAGCCAGTACAGTGCGTTTGGAGATTTTTGGAAGCGCGATATGCTTTAGGTGAGGATGAGGCATTAGAAGGCACAACAAGCTACTGCCTGAGTATGTTTCAAAGGATATAGGGACTGATGCTAATAAAGCAATAAAACAATAAAGCCCTACACTGTCTGCCTGCCTAGATAAGCTAATGTACTTAATGTTTTATCACTATAGATCTTGTTTAATAAAGCCTGGGTTTGTAGACAATGAGCCAAAGTGCTGAATCAAACCTTCAGTCTTGTGAAATGCTCAATTTACAATAAACCAATCTATGCATCAAACTAATATATAACCACAGTGTTTTGCAAAAAGTTAACATAAAAATGTCTTAAAATCATTATTAGTAACATTTATCTTCAATAAATACATATACTGTACTCATTACTAGAATTTTCCTACTAATCTGTTTACCAGCTGTCCTTTTCTTTCTCCATTTTTCAACTTTTTGTTTTCCCCACCACACATATTGATCCAAAAATGACCCCTTTCTCTTATTTATCCCTTTCTCCTGATCCAATCTCAGTCCTGCCAGGAAGATGATGGCTTTGTTTCTAACATGATTGGAGGGCAGTCCAGAGGGACACTGTGTGTACGGCTGGGTGGTTGTGTGAGCAGGGACTTGACACGTATTCTGCTGTAATTAGACATGTCCCACATTCTCTGCATTTTAAAATGACAAGTGCCCTCCTTTTAAATGTCTCTTGTTCAGTCTGTGGTCCCTGTTTGCATACATATTTCAGCTCATGTAAGTGTTTCTAGAAACACTCATAAAAGATGAACGTGAAATTCCTTTGTAGACATATTTTTAAGAAATATTTCAATTCTAAGTACCGTTTTAATAATTGATTGAGGTCATAACCCCATATTTCACTTGTATTTATCACTAACACATGCATATAATGTCCCACACAAGACTGGCAACATTTCTCTGAGTGGCAAAAAGGTGATCAGGCCATATTTTTATCTCTGTTTCTGCTGCCCTCCCGTGGGGTGTACCCCAGGGCTCTATTCTTGGTCCTCTCCTGTTCTCACTTTATCCTCTGCCACTGGGTTCTATTTTCAGAAAGTATGATGTGAAATGTAATTTATATGCAGATGGCTATCAAGCCTACTTCCCCTTGAAACACAATGGCTCAACTCAATCTAAAAAAATAAATAATAAATAAATAAAAAATAACTAAATAAATATGGTATTAGAGGACCAGCATTACAGTGGGTATCTAGCTATTTGAAGGACAGGAAACAGTTTGTGCAAATAAATGATGTTAGATCTGACCTCCGTGATATCACTTGTGGAGTTCCTCAGGGTTCTGTGCTTGGACCAAAGTTGTTTATTTTATATGTGAATGACTTGGTAAATGTGTCAGCACTACTTAAATGTGTTCTTTTTGCCGATGACACCACTTTTTTCAGTTCGGGTAATGACATAAAACAGATTTTGGATATGATGAAAACAGAATTTATAAAAATACAAACTTGGTTTAAATTAAACAAATTATCTTTGAATTTAGATAAAACTAACTACATGATTTTCAGTAACAAAAAGGGAATTGTTGATGACGATCCATTTGAAATTGAAGATGTTGTGATCTGTAAAGTGAGTGAAGTGAAGTTTCTGGGTGTTATCATTGATGACAAACTGACATGGAAACATCATGTAAATTCTATTAAAAAAAAACTAGCTAGAGCAATTGCAGTACTGTATAAAGTCAGGGATTTTTTAATTGATAAAGCTTTACATATGTTGTATAACACAATCATTGCTCCACATTTAATCTATTGTATTGAGGTTTGGGGAAAAGCATGCAAAACTATTACAAAGCCTGTTTTTATTTTACAAAAGAGAGCTGTAAGAGTAATCACCAGAAAACATTTCACTCACCCTTCAAACACCTTGTTTATTCAACTAAACTTATTGAAATTCCAGGAATTGGTAGAATATAGTATTTTATCAATTATGTATAGGGCTCATAATAACACATTACCTTTAAATATCCAAAGAAATTTTATAAAAAGACAAAGTTATTACAATCTCAAAGGGACAGAGATATTCATCAAACCACAATTCAGAACCAGCTTAAAAGGACGGTCTACCTCAATTCAGGGAATTCGATTGTGGAATGCTCTGGAGAGTGATGTTAAAAATGAAAAATCAATGTATACATTTAAGAAAAAGGTCAAAAAGGACTTGCTCAAAAACTATATATGATGTAATCTTGCGTGTTTGTGTATTACAATTATGTTGTACTTATGATGTACGGTACGTTTGTGTATTACAGTTAGAAAAATTAAGTAGAGTTATTCATTTTATGAAGCAGTTTGTGTATTACAGTTAGAAAAATTAAGTAGAATTATTCATTTTTGTGATGAATTTGTGTATTACAATTAGGAAAATTAAGTAGAATTATTCATTTTGTGAACATCTTGATGTTGTGCCATCTTTTAGTTTGTGTATTTCAATCAGAAAAATTAAGTAGAATTAAGTAGAATTATTCATTTTATGATCTAGTTTGTGTATTACAGTTAGGAAAATTAATAAATAAAAAATAAAAAAAAATAGGAAAATTAAATAAAATTATAAAAAAAATAAAATAAAAAAATAAAAAAATTAGAATTAGAAAATTAATTAGAATTATGGGTGATGTAGTTTGTGTATTACAGTTAGAAATATTAAGTAGAATTATTCATTTTGTGATCTAGTTTATGTTTTACAGTCAGGAAAATTAAGTAGAATTATTCATTTTGTGATGTAGTTTGTGTATTACAGTTAGGAAAATAGGTAGAACTATTCATTCTGTGATGTTGCTTGAAAGTTATCATTGGTTGAACAAACTGTGAAATAGGGGCAGATATAATAAGATTTCATCTTCTTTCTGCTCCCTTCATTTTATCCTACTTGTAATCTTGTATCTGATGAAACTGTCTTGTATTGTTCTTTTAAAATGAATGAATAAACATCAAATCAAATCTCCCCATGACTGTCTTGATGACATTAGTGGATGGATAGCACTTAATTTCCTCTATTTTAACAACAACAAAAAGATGAGGTTATGATCTTTAAATTCAGAGGTCCTAGCAGTTTCCCCACCTTTGATTGCTATTCTCTTTGGCCTCATATGAAAAATCCATTGTGACAGATTTAGGGGTGAAAATGGACCCCTGCCTGAAACTTGACTGCCATGTCAACAGCATGGTTAAGTACTCTTTCTTTCAGTTGAGGCACCTGTCAAAAACCAAGCCCCTCCTTTCTAGGCACGACAGTAACCCATGCTTTTATTACTTCACGCCTGGATTATTGTAACTCTCCTTTGATCGGAGTTAGCCAGGCCTCCCTTTCACGTTTACAGCTGGTACAAAATGCTACTGAACAATTTTTGACTGACACAGGTAGGCATGAGCACATCAGTCCAGTTTTGCTGTCCTTTCATTGGCTTCCTGTCCAGTTTTGAATCAATTTTAAAGTTCTATTGCTTTTTTAAAGTCTTTGAATGGTCTTAGTCCTTCTTATTTATCTGAACTGCTTCACCTTTATATGCCATCACGTGCTCTTAGATCCTCTGACCAGATGCTTTTAGTTGTCCCGAATACCTTTTATAAATCCAGAGGAGACAGAGCCTTTTAAGCTCTGGTTTCTAAATTGTGGAATGAGCTGCCACTATGTTGTATTTTAAGTGCTTTAGAAATAAATTGGTATGGTATGGTATATTGGATGATCTGCTGTATCAAATGCAAAGAATAAAAAATGAATGGTTGGTATGCAGTCAACTAAGTTTTATCGCTTGGTAAGAGTGCAGGCAGGAAAGCACCTTCTTTGCAGGCTACAGGTGACTGAGGCAATCTGCTACCAATCAAACAAATCTTAAATAAATAATTTGTTTTGCACTTTGTACCTTTAGCATCCAAATTCTGAAGGTAAGGATAAAAAGGAGACAAGTACACATATTTTAGGCAAGCTGATCATAAGTAAAGGTTACTGAATTTACAAAAAAAACTATGTATTTTGAAGCAAATAATCAGCCAGATAATATGCAAAGCATAATACGTGAACAAGCTAACAGTTTAGATGACATTCTCAAAAAAATATTTAAGTGTTTATACATTGTTGTGTGTCCCCCCCCCCCTAACTTTTCAAGTGCACTTCTTTTTTTTTGCAATTGCATGTGGCAATATTTATCTCAACCCCATGTTTAGTCTGTGCATGTAGACATGTTTATTTGCAAAGCAATGTGTCCTTGAGATAGGCTGGGTCTCAGGGTGTTTGCTATCTCTACAAATGTCCCACTATGTCATCTTGTTGCCCTAATTTATATTCTCATGTGTCATTTCCAATGTCGGTGGCTGCTTCTCTTTCTAATACCTTGGAGACACTGGTGCCAGTGGGTGTTATAGTCAACAGTTGTGTTGCTAGTTCTGATTATGCATTTGCTATCCTTCAACTGCTCTTTGAAGTTCCCTAAGCTCTCATGGGATCTAAAAGGGCAACCATGCCTGCAGCATGTGGATGACATATCCGTCACCTTCTGGGTTCTGGGTGATGGGACCTTAAAGTTACTGTATACATGTGTGTTGTTTATGAATTAGGAATATGAATTATTAAATTAGGAATAAGATAATCAGTGGTGCAGCACAGGTTGAACAACTGGGAGATAAAGTTTGTGGGATTCCTAGTTTTCTGCCACAACCTCCTTCAGCGACAGCTAACAATCATCTAATCAACCACCCCTGCCCCTGATTTTCGACAAGCACCTCTGCACTACTTCAACCCCTGCCAGACTTTCAACCAACACTGGAGCATTAGTTGCCTTGGGTAACTGAGCAACAGCCTAAAATCAGAATTTGTGAAATCTGTGGCTAACCTCTTGATATTTTTGCCCGTCTGTCCAGTTCTGCTCTGCCGTGTCTCCTCAACTTCTTCCTGGTTCTTTGGATTCATCTGGATCACCAAACTTGAACACCATTACTCAGCTTGAATCCAACTCTCAGGACTCCACTATACAACCATCCACTACTTCATTCACTTCTTTGGAAACAAAACAAAATCTGTGCAAAACAGTCAGATTTTTTTTTGTCTGTGTTTGTCAATTGACCTTTGACCCATCCACTCAAAATGTCTATATGTAAACTTAAGCACTTTAATTTGTGCACTCACACCTTCCATTTTTCCACTTTTCCTTTATCTTGATCCATCCATCAACAAACTACATCTGTGAATAATTCTATCCATTCTTATCTTCATAATGAAATAAGAATTGGTTCATAAAAACAGATTTTATTCATATTGTATTTATTTCCCCTCGTTTCTTCATGTTTCTAACTGTGTGTCATTGTTTATATGCTTGTTAGGGCTCTGTTTACTCCGTAGCGCCAGCATTTTTTCTGCTGTTATGTTTTATCGCAGCAGAAGGAGAGCAACATGTCCGTGCTGCTTCAGCCGCTCAGCGTAAATATGTTTTGGCATGTCCAGATTGCATTGAGATTGCAGTATCAGTCGAACCACATCACTGAGCTCAAAGTTCAGCTGTTCTCACCCCTTCCCCAAACATTTCATGAAATACAAATTTACACAAGTGAGAACAACAAAATTGAGATGCGTTACTTTTGTCACTTTATCTTCCCTCGTTCTATCCTTCGACCATGTGGGTCATTCCTTTTTTTTTCTCGATTCCAATCTTTCACTTAACTTCACTTCATCTGTCGTGTCTCATTTGTCACCATCTTTGTCATTTTAGTCTGACCTCTTTCTTTTTTTTGTTACTTTGTGGGCATAGTTGCCAAGTCCACTTATTATAAGTGACTTTGGGATTGTTTTTTCTAAAGTTGCTTGCAAACCTTGTGAGTCACTATTTGCATTTTTTTGGGAGGTGGGGCTTGTTTTGAATGTTAAGTTGCTTATTTGGACTTGGCTTGCTTTCCGAGTGAAACTAGTTGATTATCTCCCAGCTCCACACAAAGTAAAAGACGAGTGGTCGTAGGTAGTTTGTCCCTTCCACGCCTCGTTTCTTGTTTATCACTCCCACCCAAGTTGGCGAGGCGACAGGCGTACGCATCCATACAAATAAGTCTGTGGGCGTACACATCCAAACACTCATACTGTGGCTGACCACTAGGGGGCTCCACTCACAAGCAGATGTCAGGATGTTTCGCTTTTAAAAATATGTAGAAAAAATTACATGTGCTAAATGTTTTTTGTTTTTTTTCAGAGCTTAAAAGTATGTTAATCAACATGTTTAACTTTTGCTGTTGTTTATGTGTAATGCCGTAATAAATGTATGATTGTACCATTTAAAAACAGCCTCTTTTACACAATGTGGTGGGTTGCCAGTTGGGCTCGTTTTCATAGAGCCGGTTGCTTGTTTCTATTGTGAGATCTGGCTCTTTTTTTTTTTCCTTTTCTTTTTTTTCCCTCAATCTTCTTTTTATTATCCATACTGAATCCCAACATAATTTTAATGGTTTCCCAAAAATCTTTAAACGTTACTTTTGCATTTTTACTCTTTTTCCTCCCATGACTCCTACAACATTCATTTTGTATCAACGTTCTTCAACCCCAGATTTTTTTCCTCCTTTTTTTTTAACTTGTCAACACTTTTTATGACACACCTTCTATGATTGCCTCACCTTTTCATCTACTCTGCTGTCACAATGATGCTTTCAGCTTTTTTTTTGGCAAGCATCTATTTCCTTTATTCGCTCTCCCACAGGTTTTAACAGGTGGAAAAGATGTTGGCCATGTTAACTTGTGTGCTGTGTAATATGTGTTCCTTTTCAAGCTGTAGGTGTTTCAATAAATTCTCATTTGACTTGTACAGTATATCATTCTTGCAGATATAATTAAGATAAATGACCTCTGAAAAGTTAACGTTTTGAGGTTTTTACTGATATTCTTGAGATGTTCCTCTTATGACAGGTTTTATGTGAGGTTATGCATTGCCTACAGAAACAGTGTGGGTGGCAGGAATCAGAGGAAGGAATCAGAGGAGCAGCAGAGCTTTACAGCTGTGTCTGCTTGCTTAAGACTTTTTTTAAGTGCATATTATCCAGACATTTTTAAATTTAAAATAACATTGTCGTTGGATCCAATAATTCTCAGTCGGGTCATCTGGACAGTTAATTTTTTTGTAGAAACGTTTCGCCCTCTATCCGGAGGGCCTCATCAGTCAGAGGAGTTCCAGCAAACTGTATCCCCACCAAGCAGTAAACACCTTAAGTGGACCAACTAGTTTGCTGGTGCCAAGATAGTTTCTGGGGGCCGTCCTGTCCCTCGTTGACTTCTCCCAGGCAGGCAGCCACAGCCAAAGTGGTTCAAGGCAAGAAAGTTAATGCTCAATCATCCAGGTACCAAATAAAATGGTTATAATAATTGGGCAGCACGGTGGCACAACTGGTAGAGCTGCTGCCTCTCAGCGAGAAGGTTGCCGGTTCAAATCCCGGTCCGGGGCCTTTCTGGGTGGAGTTTGCATGTTCTCCCCGTGCATGCGTGGGTTTCCTCCGGGTACTCCGGTTTCCTCCCACAGACCAAAAAACATGCTTGTTAGGCTGATTGGTGACTCTAAATTGACCCTAGGTGTGAGTGTGAGAGTGGATGGTTGTTTGGTGTGAGTGAGACAGGTCCCTCTTGTAAATGAGTCCCCGTGACTCAACGAGGCTAGCCTGTATAAATAAAGGTTGAATGAATGAATGAAAAAAATAAAAAAATCAGTCGGGTCATCTGGACAATTACTTTTATAAACTGTCCAGATGACCCGACTGAGAATTATTGGATTTGGTACCTGGATTATTGAACATGAACTTTATTTTCGTTGGATGTACAATAGCAATGAATGAATGAATAAATAAATTACTAAAAAATAAGGCAAGACATTTTCCCCTCAGTTATTAGAGGAACATCATTGTCACACACACAAAAAAAAAAAGATTCTTAAGGCGCTGTCCAAATGCTTTCATTTGTGGTGTAGACTTCAGTCCAAGAAGTTTGAAGATGGACATCTAGCAGACGGATGTCATTTCAAAGCAGGTTTTGATCCATTCTCTTTCAGAATTTACAGATGGCTGTGCCAAAGAAACTCAAGCTACCATTATTAGTTTACTGACCATTTATCCAAGCATGTGCATTAAAGCATCTTGATCTAAATGCATGAACAAATCAAAACATGACATGAAAATATCATGTTTTGATCGTTCAGATTATTCAGTCCCGTTTAACAAATCCATTTTTCTAAAGAGTAAAACTATGTGGCAAGATGTCCTGCGGACATTGAATGCACCACACAGGTTCTGCGATGAGATTAGGTCTAGGGCTGGCTGCCTGTATAAAAAGGGCCAGCCCTCAGTAGTTGATCCACGTCATCCGCCTTCCGGTTCAGACCTTGGCGTTGCTGGCTGTGTCACGCTGGCGTAAATGGATGTGCGCTTAGGTTGCTATGATCTACTGTTCTAGCGACCACCGGTACAAGCTTCCCTTTCCCTCTCCTGTTGAGGTGGAGCTCGGTGGTGAGTAAAGCGCTAGTTTGTCATTCTGTTTTATACTTTCAGATTTTAATTCTAAATATTTATTGTTTGTTAGTCCCTGCTGTTTGTCCTTGGCTGTTTGGGTGCCTGCTGTCTTGATTGTCCCGACTGGTTTCCGCCCTCCATCTGGATTGCCCATCGACTGCCGACTGGTCCTGTTTTGCTGGTCTGGTGCCTGCTGTTCTGGACGGCGTGGGGCAGGCTGCGTCACGCGTCCTGTGGGGCTGATCTGGGCCGACTGATGCTCAGATCGGACTAATTGTTCAGGTGTCGGCTTGAGTGGCGTCTCTTCTGGTGCAGCAGATCCTACCAAGGCGGACTCTGGACTGATGCTGCTTGACTGATGGAGCATCTCTCAGGCGGTGAAATTAACTCTGGTGTATAATTTGTGTGTGAGGTTGTCCTGTTTTTAGAATATTGCACTGAATTGCACTTTTATTGTTGGAATTAGAACTGTCTTTTTTAAAGTGAACGTTTTTAACTCTGCATTTTTAAATTAAAACAACAATTGTGCAATTTAACTTGTGTCTGTGTGAAACTGTCCCCAAGCCTCCTCTGTAAATGGGCCTGTGTGCTTTTAAAGGTAACTTTTTAAGGTACAATCATTTTAATCAATATCATCTTTATTAAAATAGTGTTTTAAACTACAGTTACCAATTTTAACCATACCCGCCCTTATGGGTCGTCATACATGCATACATGCATACATGCATGCATGTATGTATGTATGCATGTATGCATGTATGACGACCCATAGAAGTTCTGCATAGATGCAGAAGGTGCACATGCATATATA